>JAJEJO010000292.1:207671-408321 GCA_020662805.1 Glaucomys volans
GGGGGGAAAAGTGTTTTTAAAATGATGAGCATGAAATCAAAAAAGGTAGAGAAAAGTATGAGGGAAGGGAGTCTTGAGAGGGAAGTGAGGTGACAAGACATGACTATTTTCTAGTTGGTTCTCAGGGCCTTGCATATCTTGCCCATCTTCTAAAGTACATTGATTGATTGGATGTTTTCTCTGCCTATTACTACAGAATTTTAAGGAGAGAATTTTAAAGGTCAGTTTGGCCAGAAGCTAGGAGGATTCCAAGATAACTCCTGTAAATTGTTTTGATATCTTAACACTGAGGAATGAAAGTATCGACTGGCTACACATAAAAACCAGTCTATATCTTCAGTACCTTTCCTAAAGAAAATTTCTGTCTTCTTTTCTTTTATTCTTAGCTTTTCAGAAAAGTTTAGGCAATAGAAAGCCTAGACACTCATGACTAGAGAGGGTTTTTTTATACAATCACTTCAATTTATGGAAGTAAGCTGTCTGGGAGGAATAAATGGATGGAGAAAATGCGAACAGCCTGTGGCACGAAATGAAAGATTCAGAAATAATATTGTAATGGAGACAGCCTCTGTGAACACTGCAAAGTTGGATCTTAAGGTGCAGTTATGAATTTATTCTTTAGACTTAAGAAATATGAGTTACAAACTCTAACATGTCAGATTTTTGTTTAAAGACACCTCACCCATCTGTGGGTATATACACAAGAAACCATGAAGTTTTTTATTTGCTTTTATTTTGTGAAGTTCAAATGTATGAAAATTTACATATTTTACACACTTATGTAGGCTGTAAAGTCTGCAATCAAGAAGCTCTCTGGTCTGCTGTGTTCTCCTCACTTTCAGATGGTTGCCTTCTCCTCACAGTATGTTTTTTTAAGGGTACTGATCCCATTCATATGGGCTCCACCCTCATGACCTAATCACCTGCCAAAGAACCCTATCTCCAAATATTATCATATTAAAATTAGGTTTCAAAATATGAATTTCAAATTGACACAAATATTTATTAACATGCCAACAAGGACAGTTTAAATAAGATTTTTTTACAAATTGGGTAGGTACTATAAATAGAGCAACCATAAAGCATGGTTTGGTTGGGAAAGTCTTCATTAATGCTTGTAGTCCTAATGTCTTGCACAGTTTAGAATTTGTGTGATTTTAAAAAAAAATTTAGTCATGTATTATTATCAATAGTCATATTAAAGCTAGGAAAATATGATAGATCTCTGTACTGGGTTTCCAGTTTCCTTCATGATCTCATTTACTGCTTTGTGAGACTGAAGTTTAATGAAAGTTTGCTTTTCAATATGTGATTAAATGGGAATGATAACCAGGAATAGCCATCTCCTTTTGTCAACGTTTTCCAGATGAATCATCACACCTTTCTTCAAATGCTGCATGCAGGTACCCACTGATAAAAGGAATCACTCCTGTGTACAATTGAGGGTATTTGACTTGTTCCAGGCCTGGTTGGTAATGATAAAAGAATGCACTTGTTTTGTTCATTTTCTGGTCAATCAGTATACCATTTGAGTCCATTATGGCTCTTGAAATGCACCAAGACACTTTGTTGAATTTCACTAAAATTTCTTCCAAAAACATCAGAGGGGAAAAGAAAAAATAAATAAATAATGAAAGCACAAGTAGTGTAGAAAATTACTATATTAAAATTCTATAATTTAGCTTTGAAAGGTCTTCACTTGGTGAAAAAAAATACTTTTAAGGTACAATTGTATTTAATTGAATAAATTTACATTTTATACCATACTAAAATGAAGTTGAGAAGACATGATTTCCTCACATCTCATGTTTTAGTCAGCTTTTTTCACTGCTGTGATCAAAAGATCTGACAAGAACAATTTCAAGGTGGAAAAGTTTATTTGGGGCTTAGAGTTTTTAGAGGTCTCAATCCATTGATGGCCATCTCCATTCCTCAGGGCCTGAGTGAAGCAGAACACAATGGAGGAAGGATGTGGCAGAGGAAAGCAAGCTCAGAACAAGACATCTGGGAGTGGGAGCTCCAGCACTCCCTGTTAACCACCAGGAACATATAAGCCCCAGAGGCAGGCCCTGAGGTGATTAATCAGGTGGTTAATGCACTCATTGGGTTAGGCTCTCAGAACCCAATCTGAACTTTGTTGCACTGTTTCACATATGGGCTTCTGGGGGACACCTAATATCTAAACATCTAAATTTAAAGAATTTTAAAAAATTATTAATCAATTTTATTTGGAAACAAATTGAGTCAATTTATTTGACAAGTATAAAACTTTTGTAGTTTTCTTTAATGAAAGAAATGGAAGTTGATAATTGTATGTAAAGTTATTCTAGCTGAAATGCTTGTACTCTTCAGTACGAAAATATTTAGCTTTTCTTTAGCTTTGCTTTATAACTCAAAATTATTTTCTTGATTGAAAATCATGGTATGCAGGGAAGATTCAATAGATCTTATAAATAGATAAATTGATTTGTCAATAAATTTAAATGTATGAGTTATAGTACACAATTTTGTGAAAGAAGGGATTTTTTATTTTATTTACCTATTTATCTTTATAAAATAATAAGATAAAAAAAACTGTGCAGTCTTTGTTAAAAGTACTAAAAAACTATTAGAATCAGATATGGTCTAGATATTATGTAAAGAATGTGAATATGTAACAAGATTAATTATTTCCCTAGAGTTAGTTAGAATAATCAGGAGAATTTCATATTTTTGCTTTAATGTTCACATAATTATGCAGTTTCCAGTTTTTTAGAAATTATTTAACTACCAATAAAAAAGCAATTTTTTGTTAAATAGCTTAAATAACTATACATTTTAAAATCATTTTTACCATTCCAATTTACTCTTAAAACATTGAAGCTTTGATAGTAAACTAAATGATGATGCTATTATAATGGAGCTCAGATTTACATTTATTATTTTACTAAGAAAATATTAAATAATATTTAAGGTAGTTAATATCATATACTTAGATGAGAAAACTGAAATATAAAGAAGTTAACTAGGTCAAACATGTAACTAGTGCATCATAGTTACACATAACAGTGGGGTTCATTTTGACATATTTGTAAAAACATACAACATAGTTTTCTCAATTTCAATCTCCAGTACTATCCCATTCTCTCCCCACCTCCATCCCCATGTCTCCTTCCTCTATTATAATGGTTTTCCTTCTATTTATTTATTTATCTTAAAAATTGGTGCATTATGGTCATATATAAAATTGGAATGCATTGTGATATAGTCATACGTGCACATGACATAATTTGGTCCACTTCATTCTCTACTTCCTCCCTTTTGCCTTCCTCCTCCCTTACCCTTGGTCCCCTGCTTTTAATGCTCTACTTTTTCTTAAAATATCCCTTTATTTTATTCTTCTTTGCTCTCTAACTTGCAAATATGAGAGAAAACATTCTTCCTTTGACTTCCTAAGTCTGACTTACTTCATTCAGCAAGGCCCAAAGTTCTGTCTTGAAGACCTGAAGTTTTGTTTCCTGTGTAATCTAATCTATTAATGATACTTTCAATTGAATATTTTATTTGATTCATTATGTTTTTCATTTCCAGGGTTTGGTCTCTTATCAGTATCTTTATTGCTTTATTTATTGAATTGGTCTTTCATCTTCTATATTTATTCATTCCTTAGATCTTCTTTGAGTTCATGAAACATTTTAACAATCATTTTTTACAGTCTTTCTCTGGGATTTCATTCACTTCCATATGTCTGGGTTCCTTTATTGGGGAATTTTGTGAGAAGACTTGTTTGTCTGTTCCCTCATGTTTTCAGAGATTCTGTTTTTCACATCTGTGGAGATGGATTCCTCTTCCTCTTTTACATGTGTGTCATGTATGTATAATTATCTTTTTCTGTAGTAATATCTGTGTTATTGGTATCTTTTAGCTTTACCAACTAGGTGCAGTATAATCCAAGTGTTCATTTTAACCTCCAAAACTGCCACTCATTGGCTACTTTGGAATTGCTGGTTTATTCCACTCTTGGAGAGCTGTTGGAATTCTATAAGTTCCTCTGAATTATTGTCTTGGGGCTTCTCTATTTTTGTTGTATGAGTAGATGTTCAAGAGGGGCACTTGAGATCCCATTCTAGCTGTGGGATTTATTTATTTTTCTCCTTTATTCTATATGTTAAAGTATTGTTGGAACTTGAGTGGGGCAAGTTGTGCATGGAAAAAGGATTGCTGCCACTTTAACTGAGTTGTGATTGTAGCTCAGTAGCAGGGTCTCTACCCTGTGAACTCGTCACATCCCAATCACTTCCCAGCCCCTCTTAGACAAAGGGGCACCAAACAATAGCAAGAGAGTAGTGGTCAATATACCTCCTTAAAATAAATGTCTATGCCTGCTATGAGATCTCTAACACAGAGGAATGGTGAGCCAGCACTTAACATCAGCATCAATAATAAGCAGCCACAACTAGACCTAGCATTACACAGCAGGTGTCAATTATGTCCTCAGTCATATTAATAATCACAATATTATATGAATGATAGGGGCGGGAATTATATAAACCCTACAGTTTGAACAGATTGCAAAATTAGTTTTCCTTAATTGAAAAGAAACAGATTAAAAAGCAAGATCAAGTTTGAATATTTAAAAAGTGAACAGGGGAAGCAGGAGAGAAAAAGCAGGTGACAGCTATAAGGAAGGAGGAGTAAAAAAATATAACTAGAAGCAATAAAATAAAGAGAAAGAGGAAGACAAATAAGAGAATTTGGCTATTAGAAGGAGGAAGAAAGGGAAGAAGTAATAAGAGGAACAAAAACAAAGATAAGAACAAGCAAATTTTAAAAAATCAGACCAAAACAAATGCACAAAACACTTTACCACTCCAAAAAAATGAAAGAAAAATTATATGTATATACATATATGTATGTATACACACACACACACACACACACACACACACACACACAATGGATAAAGCAAAACAGGATAAAAATAGGAAAAAAATCCTAATGAAAAATGGAGGGCTTGTTTCCACTGAAATAGTTGAAACTGTCTACAAGGATGGGTGTTCACTGTCTATGATGTTGTACAATTCTGTGCATTTCATTTCATTTTGGGCTAAGAACCCCTTGGATCAGGCCTGTGGAGTGCTAAATCTGGCCTCTTTGTGTTCCTCACAGTCAGTGCAGACTGAAGCTGATGCTGGTTGTAGTAGCTCTCTGCTTCCTATCTCACAATGTAGGATAGGACAGACTGGGGAGTACCCACAGTTGGAGTTTTGTCTGGATGGACTAGGTAGATTTACATCTAGTCCAGGGCTAATGTAGAGTCCTAAATGGGAAATTTCAGGGATCTGGGTTTAGTTCTGAAAGTCTTTGAAACTCTGTCAGGTGATACTTACTCCAGAGATATTAGTTCCACACCCCCTGTTGCTGAGTAGATGCCAATCTCTGCTGGACATCTGTGTCAGGAACCTCCCAAAATTCCACTTGCAGAGTGGGGAAATTAACCCTCTGCAGGTCTTGCATATTCCACGGTCATGGAATGGATTTCTCAAGTCAGACCTGGAGTTCAGACTCAACTCTGACCAGTTTCTGGGTTCTCCTCAGCTAGTGACATGAACCTCCAGAAACAAAGGGAAAACAAGCCTCTCTTCCTTTGGCATCCCGGCCTGGATTCCCCTGGGCACAATCCTCTCTGCCTGTGTGTTGTTCCTTCCACACCGAACAACAAAGGTTGGGTGCCCACCCTAGGACCAGCCAGGGGGGGCACGGGGTCAGGCAGGATGGTGAGTGTCGATGGCTGAAAAACGCACACCAGCCGGGAGTCTGTCCACAAGATCTCAGTTTAATGGAGGAGGAGAGCAGATATATAAGGGGGCGAGTGAGCGGGAAAGAAACAAAGAAAGGAGAGGAGATACCTGCAGGGCCAATCACCTTAAAGGTAAACAGCCCATGCAGCACACATCAAAGCCTGCAGGGCAAAGGTCTCCTAAGATTTGATGGTGGCCAGAGCTGCTCACGTTCACAGAAGTCGAATGGGCCAATCCTAGGCCACCACCTAGGTGGTACCACTGGTGAGGGGGGCTTATGCCCCGAGGGTGGTGTTGTTGTTGCGGTCGCCATCTTAAGGTGTGTCCCCACACCTGTGGTAGTTGCACTGGACCAGGCACGCCCAGGACCCAGTGGCAGACATTTGCGAGGGCAGGTTGGCAATACTTTTTATGAATTCCTGAGATCTGGCCACTGAAAGCTGCCCTGATGTCCCGTACACATGTCTTTCATCTCAACTCTGATTGCCAGCCAAGAGATTCTGAAGTTTTCAATCATTGGCTTGTCTCGCTGTCTCTGGGTCAGTTAAGATCAACCTCCCTTTCTTTGTCACAGGATTTTCCATGCCAAATTTGTTAGCTATTTGCTGCACATTTCTCTCTTCCTGCCTCCTGTCTGCAATGAACAGGCAACCAGCAAAAGCTGGTGCATCTCTAACATATTATCTCTTGTTCTATGTTCAAAGCTCCTGAATTTTTGTGTCTGTATGATTCTCTTACTGCCCAGTGTGAATTTCAGTGAATCCCCTCAGTCCTGAACCCCTCTAAGAAGCAATATTCCTGGTGCTTGAAACTTGAGCCTTGGAGCATCTGGAAAGAATACTCTTCCTCTAATCCCCATCTTTCCCTCTCTGTAAATTGATATTTTATGACTATCTTTGTGTGTCTTATGCTCTTTTAACAGAATACCAGAGACTGAGTAATTTAAAATTTTTGGAAATTTATTGACTCATGGTTCTGAAAGCTGTGAACTCCAATATCAACATGCTGACATTTGGCAAGAAGCTTCTTTCTGCATCATCCCATGGTGCAGGG
This sequence comes from Glaucomys volans, assembly GCA_020662805.1. NCBI lineage: Eukaryota > Metazoa > Chordata > Mammalia > Rodentia > Sciuridae > Glaucomys > Glaucomys volans. The sequence goes on from JAJEJO010000292.1 coordinate 214,505, forward strand.
GCAAAGGGAGAGAGTCCAGTGACAAAAGCACTTTTATAAAGGCAATAAACCCACTGAGGAGAGTGGAGCCTTGTGGCCTAATGACCTCTTAAAAGTTCCCAATATAGTAACATTGGCAATAAAAATTCAACTTGAGTTTTAGAGGGGACACACATTGAAACCATGTCAATACCTTTTGTAGAAAATCTCATTTCTTAAATGTTTCCAATACGTTTCCTTTTAACAATACATTTCCTTTTAATGATACATTTGTATTGTACAAAAATATATTGAGTCACAAACTTACAAAAGAAGGTGTAAACATTTTTGTTACAGCTTGCTAGGAACAGAAATGGTACACTTTTTTATAATTTTTATATCATGCAAATAATATTTTCTATCTTGTAAATAAAAATGCATTTCTCTTTTTGAAAGAAGTAATAGAAATGTAGTCATCACCATGGGAACAAAAGTTCCCTCATAATATTCTAATTCTTTTATTTTTCCTGACTATTTTTTCACTACAGGGTATATCTTTCTTTTAAAAAAAATCGAAGAATTCACTAAGAATTCGCTGGAAATTTGAAAGAATTCATTTATGGTATTTCTCTTAAATTTGGATAAGGAGTGATATGAGGTACAATGAACCAAATGGAAATACATCTGAGTAAACTTAATTTCATAAACATTGCATATAATTGTTAATAATCATTAATGAAAAGAAATCTTGAAAAAGACAAAATGTTTAAAAAAATGGTTTTAATACATATGTATTTGTATTAAACTTTAATTTAAACATGAAGCATCTATTTTTCACCCCCTTTCTCCCCAAATGGCACCTGGAATCTAGGATTCTATCCAGGGAGGACTGCTGCCAAAGAAAAGGACAGCTATGGTGTTAAAAGTGAAACCCACAGATCTCTAACTCCCACTGGTGACCCTCCATCTTCTCAGCTATGGGAGATGTAGGAAGAGCCACTGAGCCATATGCACCCCTGCAGCTGTGAAATGGGTGTGATCCTGTGGAACACCCAGGATTATCATGCTTGGGCAGCACTCTCAAGTGACCAACCCCCCAACAGAGCAGTGCCTCAGGAGAGTCTCTCCCTTCTTCCGAATTGTGCAGTTTCTAGCTGGATTGCTCTGATAGGCTCTTGCAACATTGCTTCTCTTTACTCATTGGCTCCCTACCTCTATAAAACATGTATGCTTCCTGATTAAAGTTGAGATTGAGTCCCAGAACCTATCTCCCAGAGTTGATTGTGCTCCCTCGCCTGCCTCACCCCTCCAAGGGAAAACTCCTTTGTTTTACGACAATTGGCGCCCTCAGCATGGGGCCTTGGAGATGAATGGCTCTGAGACCCCTCTCTAATCAGACCCCATCATCCTAATTGGACCAGGAACGGCTGATCATCTCAGAGACCCCCGCGTCCCTAACCGGACTCCTAATTACTGATCCTCTCTGAGACCCCGCCTTCTGGATGAGTGTCCCTCCCAATGGGTAACGTACCTTCCTCACTAGTAGAGTCGCAGTTACTTAGGAGCAGGCAGACTAAAGTAGAAGAAAAAGAAGTGCGGCGAGTCTGGGACAGAATGCTCAGTGTCATCCCTTGGGCTATCGCTGCCATCTGTGGGATCTGGATTTTTGGAGTAAGGTCATTTTCCTCACCTGTAAGACACAAATAAAATATAAACCCCCTGATCGCGAGTTAGATGCCTGTGCCTTAGAGCCCTCCCGCAGCTTCTTGCAGGGGGAGGGAGAAGCCACTTCCCAACACCTCACAGCCCAGCTGGGCACTGGGCCGCTGTTGTGGAGGGCAGTACAGCGGGAGCCTAGTCCCACAGTAAGGGGGAGCCAGGGAGGGAGGGCGGCAGCGGTGGCCAGAAGGAAAGAGGTGGCATCAGCACCTGAAGACTCCGAGCAACCTGTGCAGCCCAACTGCCCTAGCAGGTGACCATGGCTGGGACTTTACCGCAGCCCGGGGCCGCCCCCACCCCTTCCCTTCTGTTAGCCTCTGGCGAGGTGGGGAAACAAAGCCACAAAAGCTTTCTCTTTTGGTTTCCTTGGCTCCCTGCAAAGGGAGCGCGCAAAGCACGCAGACCTCACCTCACCTGGGCGGGACCGAAGTGGTTGGCGGTGGGGAGACACGCACCTACTTGCTTGGGATTTGCCCAATCTCCGTGCTGAGATGGAGGGCTACAGGCACCGAGTCAGCCCCACCTCAGGCCAGGCGCAGTGGGCAGGCGGCACACTCCTGAGGCAAGACTTTCCTCCCCACCGGTGGTGCGGGGAGGAAGGGGAACACCGAGGAGGTGAGCTCCGGGGTGAGTGGGCTCACCCCGCAGACAGTGCCCTCCCCTCCCCCACGGACTCAGCAACTGCCCCAGAGTTAGGGCACAAAACCTAACAAAGGAGAGAGAAATGCTATGGCACAGCAGAGATTATACCCAGAGATTCCCATAAAGGTTGCAGTACGATCTAGTGACTCTTGGGCAGCATTCCACTGGGGAGCCAAACCATTCTTAGATGTCACAACTCATTACTGTGGCCTGGATAGCTCAACTGGTAATCATGCAACTTTTCATCCCAGGGTTGCAGGTTCAAGCCCCACGTTATATTAATAGTCGTGTCATTTGTCCAAATCTCTTGTTTTTCCTTGGATTTTATTTTTGAGCTCATAATCTTGATCCTAAATACCTAGGTTAATGTTTTTCTGATCAGTCCTATTTTTATTCAACTCGAGTTATTTTTGAACATCTCTTATATTGCAATGGAGATTCACCTATAAAATGCTACAAGGTCTTTTTCTTTACTTTTGTGTTATGTGTATATCCATGTTGTCTGTCTATTGTGTGTCCAAAAAATCATGTACATGATATAAAGATTAATATAAACAATGAGCACTCACAAAATTAAAAGTTCAAATATGGATCCAAATACCTCTAATTCATGTGGTTTAAAAAGGTTCAATTTAAATTGGGTAAAAAAATAAAAGATGTCTTAAAACATTTTCTGGCCCATTTTCTTTCTCCGTGGTAACACTAATGTCGTTTATACAATGTCTAATATCCATTGTTTCTAGGATTTTCTTCAACAAGGAAGAGAGGATGAATGCTGTTCAATATGCTTATCTGATATCTTGATTCTTATAGGAAAAATAAGTAAATTAGATTTGATATGTAAGAGATTACTTAAATGTGTTTGTTAGAGACATCTGATTAATTCTCAAAGTTAAAATACTAACTGTTAAATAGCATCTAGTACTCTTAACTCTTTAAATTCCAGGGCAATATACTTGAGCATCGCTGGTGTTTTCATAGATCGGTAAATGAAAAGGGTTTAAAATTGCTTTGTGTCATCACTAAAACCAAGGTTACTAAGAGTTAACTGCTAACAGGTACAATTCTATATAAAAAAGCATCCAAAAATTTCAACTGTGTTTCAATTAGAGTACTGTACGTAACAAAATATTTCATCTTATTAAAATGGAGTAATTTGTCTAAACTCAAAAATTTCATGAATTGTTTCAGAATGTGAATAAAAAATGTCAACAGATAGGAAGGAAAAAATAAAAGGTTCTAAGCATGGAAATATATTTAGTAGAAGGGAGAAAAATGTTTCTGGGTAAGAAAGTCTTTCTGTGATGAAATACATGAGGATCAAGTCTTGTGTAAGTAAAGGACGAGTTCCTACAAGTTTGTGTGCAACTAAGTTGGTTATATATATATGAGAAGGTCAAATATTAATGTGCTAATATAAACCAGAGTTTAATCTATATGTTAATATGGCAAGGATTTCTTAAAAATATTAATTTACCCTTAACATTATGTCTGTTAAGTTTTATTCTTTACAACAATTAGTCTTAAAAATTGGGGTTTATACAATTATAGTCAAACAACAACTGTTAGAATATTGTACTATGTTTCAGAGCCTAATTTTTCTTTAAAAACTAAATTTGGTTAACATCAAGATAATTGTGCTATTACCCTTCTATGTATACTAAATGTGTTCATATTTTCCAGGCATACAAGTCTTTTAAGCAGAAAATTTAAAAGAATATTTTTATCAAGGTGCTGTTCTCCAAAACTAAACTTGTCTGTAATGGTAATTTTAAACTTATAAGAATATTGAATTTATTGGAGATTTACTTATATCATTTAATATAATATCAATAAGGCATATGGTGTCTTTTTACACTAAGGTAAAATTTTAAAGCATATAATTTTTAAAGAAAGATGAGAGCCTGATCTATCTAGATGTTCATATTATAAAACACAAAATCATTTTGCTACTTTGGCACACAAAAGGAAAGTCTTTCTTTAATTTATATTTTAGACATAATGATATATTATGTTAACTAATGTTTATATAAACTCTGAAAGCAATATATACAAACTTTGTAAAATAATCTCATGGCTGTGAGAATATTCTTATGCAGGGACACAGGATGCCTAGCCGCTGTGACAGTGTCCTACATGGGAACACTCTATGCAAAAGTCCTATCAGCTCTGACCTTAGTCTCAGGCACACAGCTCCTGGGCAAAAAGAAATTCTTTTACTAGACAACAACAATGTTTCACCAGCTCCACTTCTCCAGTTCCTGCCCGCCTTATAGTCTCTAAACAATGGACTTTTTTGAGAGCTACACAGAGCTCCTAACATTGTGCTTTGCAACTGTAACTTTCCTGAATACAAAAAAATATTGCTTACATAGTCTTTAATTTGCTAGTGAAATATGTGTCATTAAAGATTGCTAGCATAACTCTTTGGATATATATCTCTCCATCAGAGAATAGAGTTCCATCTGATCCCAGCTTAACCTTCAGAATATGTGTTTGCAAATCTTTATTTTACAGTCCTCCTTTGCCCCTCACTGGACCTACAAGCTTGGTCATGCTGGTCATGGCAAAAGAGGCAAAGATTAGCTTTGGAACTAAAACACTTTACCTAAGATTTGTAGAGTCCTGCCTCACCTGAGCTAAGGCTCTGCCTCCCACCTTACTGCATATCAGAATGACTCCAAAGTAAGCCAAACTTCAATTTAGTTGGAGTTATATTCAAAAAAATTTTTGTTGTAAAATAGTCAAAGAACAGATTGAAAGGGGGAATAATCGCCCTCTAGAGACACCCTTTGACAGCTACAGATAGCCTTATTTACTTTAAATGTTTTGACTTTTGATAAACAGGGTCTCTCTCCTAACTTTAAGCACTTTTGGAGTTCCTTGACCCATTAAATTGGATTACTATACAGCCTCTACCTTTCAAATTTTTCTAAAGAGTTTTAATATTGATCACATCACAGGTATACCCTACAATCCCCAAAGCCAGGGAATCATTGAACAAGCTAATAGAATACTCAGACTCCAAATTAAAACATAAGCGGGGAACAAACCCCTACATTCTCCTTTACAAATAACAATACAAGCACTTTTTATGCTAAATTTTCTCACTGTTGATGAAAAGGTCTCTCTCCTATCCATAAACATTGGGGTGCCCTACTGCCATCCACCACTCCACTACCACTAGTCCGATGGCAGGATCCTCCATCTAACATATGGCATGGTCCACACCCATTGCTAAACCGTGGCAGAGGCTTTGTTTATGTTTTTCCAGAAATGGCAGAAGGACCTCTGTGGGTGCCCACTAAAAAATCCATCTTCATGTTCAGGCCTCCGACACAGAAGATGAAGGTATTGTTGCTTGATAACCAGCACCCTCCAGGTGGTGGACTAATCTGTTCCCACAAAGCAAGACACTGGCACATGCACAAGATCACCTGGGGAGACATTAAAAATCTTGTAGACCAGGCCTCAGCGATGGCACCAGATCCACAGCCAGGAGCTGGGACTTTATTTCTTTTAAGGTATGTATGCCATTATTACTGCTAATTCAAATGCAGTTAATGCCATGCCCACTCCCTTCAATGCTTGTATGCAATATAACATGTGGGTTCACTTAGCAGAAATTGTAAATGCTTCTGAAATTTGTATTCATCAAGATGTTCATGTGGGAATAATCTTAGGTTCTTGCCTCCTTCCAGTCTGCCATCCAGCACAGAAAATACCAATATGACCATATTTTCCACCATTATGAAAAACATCTCTTATAAGGATTCACATAATTAGGGTACTCCCCAATTCACAAAGCCTGTCAACGTAATAGAGTAACTTACTCCCATTGTCGCCTTAATAGTAATGACACCTGTGCAAAAATTCAAAATTGTGCTACTAATTGTAGACCTTTTGGCCACCCTTCCTTTAACTGTGCTAATACTAAGCCTATTAGCTATGGAAATGGGCATATTCCCTTACCACCAGACTGTTTTTTTTTTCTTGTGGGTCATATACCTTTAATTGTATCCCAGCCACATGTCTCATGGTACCCATTGTTGTCTTAGTCCTTTAACTGTTTTTCTCCCCTCTCACAATGAGCTTATCAGACACCACCCAGCACAACGAATTCAGAAGAGATCTATACCGCTTGATGAAACTTGTGATGATTCGGTCCATCTCTTGTCTAAAGTGGAATACATTGCTTTAACCTTTTCCCTTGTAGGCACTCCAGCCCTAGCAGTGGGGGCCTATAAAACAGTCACTAATTTGGCTTGTGCTATGGTAAAAAATATTAATTACACCTCCACTGCCATAGCTATGTTAAATGATGAACAAAAATAACATCGACAAGCTATTCTTGACAACAGGGAAGCAATTGATTATTTATTACTGTTAAACCACAAGAGCTGCAAGGAAGTAAAAAATATATTCTTGTTTTAATCTCAGTGATAATAGTGATACTATTGTACAAGAGCTCACTCACCTTAAAACCATAGTCACTAACATACAACAATATGAGGGGGATGCAGAATGATGGGATTGGTTAACATCTTGACTGCCCAATATCACTTGGTTAAAAAATCTGTTCCTTAGTGGAGTTATTAGTATCTTTCTGTTGTTACTTTGTCTCTGTGGAATTCAATGAGTGTATAATTTTTTAAAAAGCAACTGCAAAAACACAAGAGTCCATAAGTGCTATTACTGATCAATGATGTAATTAAAAATTCAAGCTCTGGACCTGCCCGATTTCTTCAGTGGAATCTACCTCATATATTGTAATACTACTGTTGCTTTTAGACAAGCCAGTCAATAACATATGCACAATTTAAAAAGAGGGGGGAAATATGGGAGTTGTAGGAAGAGCCACTGAGCCATATGCAACCCTGCGGCTGCAGAATGGGTGTGATCCTGTGGAACACCCAGGATTATCATGCTTGGGCAGCACACTCTCAAGTGACCAACTCACCGACAGAGCAGTGCCTCAGGAGAGTCTCTCCCTTCTTCCAAATTGTGCAGTTTCTAGCTGAATTGCTCTGATAGACTCTTGCGACATTGCTTCTCTTTACTCATTGACTCCCTACCTCTATAAAACATGTATGCTTCCTGATTAAAGTTGAGATTGGGTCCCAGAACCTATCTCCCAGAGTTGATTGTGCTCCCTCGCCTCACCCACTCCAAGGGAAAATTCCACGTTTTGTGACACTCATTTTGGGCCTTCCTTGAATATTCACCTCAACCAGTCTGCTCCATCTATTCAGGTGCAAAAGCCCCCAAAATGAGCATCAATATTTCTATATCCTTCTTATATCCAAGCATATACCAAGCATTTACAGTTTGCCTATATGAATTTATCTTGAAATTGTTCTTGATTTTCTATTTTTACCTCAAACCATTATCGTGCTTTTTTCTGAATTTTTGAACTTTGGAATAAGTGATCTTTCTTTATTGTTATTTTCTGATTCATCCTCTATATAATAGTAGTAAATGTTAAACTAAATTGTGCCATTCCTTGCTTAAAATATCCAGTGATTTTCTTTTGCTGTGGAAATAAGATATCTACTCCTCCAAGCTCTTCCTGACCTAACACCTCTGCTCCTCCTCCACCTCAGCCACATTGTGGTAGGGTTTCCTAAACTGGGGACCTTGCATGTGCTATTTCATGCACATGAGAAATTGTGACTCCATATACATCACTTCAGAGCACAATATTACTTTAGAGAAGGAAGGAATTTCTAGACTATGTGTCAGATCCTGAGGGAGGTTTTCTTTTACATTACTCTTTTTCTTTTAAAACATTTATCAACTTTTACTTGCCTTTTTTTTAGTGTTATTCAGTTCAGATACACCATATCTTTATTCCATTTTCTATTTTTTTCATTAATATATCTCTAGAGCCTTGTACAATGTCAACATGTATTAAACTAGTTTACTTATGAATGTGAAATTAATGATGAATGAATGACTGGATAGAAACATGCAAAGTAAGAATAAAAGAGTTTGAGATATAAAGAATCAAGTGTGTCAATAGAAAAAAGTCAATAGAAAAGAGAAGATTGACAATAAAAGAGACTGAATCTCCTGAAAAAAAAAAAAAAAAGAAAACACAGGTATAGCCAAGCACAGTGGTATATTCCTATAATCCCAGTTACTTGGGAGGGTGAGGCAGGAGGATTGCTAGTTCAAGGCCAGCCTCAGCAACTTAGCAAGTCCCTTAGTTACTTAGTGAGACCCTACTGGGTTCATTTCCCAGTAAAGCAAAAGAAAAAAGTGTAGGGAGTGAACTGACATTGGAAAAGCACAGAATTTCTCAGAAATAGGAGGGAAGAAGGAAAGTTAAGTTGTATGTGGTAGAATTTTGTAAGGTTGTGGAAATAATCTTGTAAGGATAATTGCCTTGTGCATTCTGTATGGATGTTTCTTTATTCTATGAATGAGGGAGACAGATGAAAAAAGGGGGCTGAGAGTTTGACAGAGTATAGAGAAGGTTTAGGGTGGTGATGTCATAGATTGGGTATGATATTAGAATTAGAATGAAAGGCTGACTAGCATTTAGGACCCAACTGAACAGGAGAACAGAACTGGTGTAGTAAAGTCCTCTGGTTGGTGTGATTGCTTTCAGGAACTGGAGAGTAGAAATGGAGACCAACTACAGACATAACACATGGTTGGAGTTGTGCTAGGTTGTTATGATAGAAAGGCAAAAAATGGCATAGGCTGACACACTATTATTTGCTATCATTAACCCTAAACCTTCGCATTCCTTTATTCTTTCACCTCATTTAAATCACTATTCAAAAATTATTTTATAAGAGTTCTTCTCTGATGATTCTACCAAAAAGAATTTTTCCTTTTATTCTTTACATGAGTTTTGTCTCTATGTATTAGCTCTTATCACTATGTATTTAATTATTTCATCTATCTTCCCCTTTAGAATATATACTACACTCCAAGAACGTAAGGACTTTTAAAAAAATTGTTAAATCCCAGCCCTAAATGTTCCTGAAATATAAAGGAGTTCAATCAGTATCCAAATGCATTGGTCATTTATTTAAATAATTATTGCAGAAACTCTGAGCACAAATTTGCAATTTCTTTTTTCAAGGATTGAACCTAGGATGTCATGCATGCTAGGCAAGTGTTCTATGACTGAGAACACTCTTAATCTTTTTAAAAAATTTTATATTGTGATAGGGTCTGGCTAAATTGCCCAGACTGGCCTCAAACTTGTTATGCTCATGTCTCAACCTCCAGAATACCTGAAATTATAGGCATGAATCACCATGGCTGGCTACAAAATAACTTTGTATCAGGAAATATTGGGAAGGTAGTGTTAATGTCCTGAGCTGTATATTTTCAAGCTAATGAGTACTCACTTCACAAGCAATTATGTTTTGATTGTGTTTGTGTTCACTTTTGTTTAAATTTTTTTATTTTCCAAAGCCCTGACACATTTGTTGACTCCTTTACATTTCACCATCACTCTTTGCAGGCCCTCTCCTTTTTCTTGCAAGGTCATACTCTGAATTTAAAACCAAACTTTTCTATTATGTCTATGAATTCTTCTGTCACTTTCATAGATTAGTTCCATGTTCCCACCAAACATTTTCGTATATATTGATTACCCTTATTACATTATGCTCAATTATTTATTTATAGCCTTTGTCTCTCTCATTATAGTGAATTTTTATGCTCAACTTCGCTTGCATGCTATTACCTGTGTCACTGCAACACAGAACCTGCCCTATTAATTTGAATAAATATATATGGAATGAAGGAATGAATGAACCAGTCTCTACTGGATGATTAGAAAACTGAACCTGTGGAGTGCTCAATTGATTTACCCAAGGCACAGAGGCTATAAAAGAGGGAGAACTTACCTTCTGATAACTAGGTAAAAGCTCATTTGTAACCTGTGTTATACTTTAGTCATGGATTTGTGTTCTTAGAACTGTCATGTGAATTCAGAATTCTCAAAGAATCTGAGCATGAACCACTTAAATTTCCAACTTAGATAATCAGGAAGGGGGTATGAAAAATGGTGGAATGAGACAGACATCATCTACATCATGCACAACCATAGAAACGAAAAGATGAACCCCATTTGTGTACAATGAATCAAAATGCAGTCTGTAAAAATAAAAAATTTAAAAAATAAAAAGAAATGAAGAATCCATTTAGACCCATTTTGTTGTACACATTTCATATCCTTCTGTGCAAACGTTTTTCACAGTGGCTGCTCTAAATTGGCGGGATAATATAAATAGTGGTGCAGAGCAGGGTCATGCAACTAACTGGGATGGTCCCTTGCACCACAATAATGCTTAAGATCTCCAGATAATTAAGATGATGATGATGGTGACAAATCTTTTCAAATAATGTTTTACATTGTTTTTCACAAACCTTTATTTCCACAGAATATTCTCCTTTGAAAGGCCTTAATACAGTAAATGGTTTCTTTATTTAAGTTGGAAGCTTTAAGTGGTTTCAGGTATCTTGGAATCATCGTTTTGTGAATCAGATAATTTTACCTGAGTCAGGGTGGAATGTCATTCCTTTGTGGAGTATTGGGTAAGAAATAGTTGGCAAATTTTAGGAACACTTAAAAGTCCTAGGAATACTTATCAAAATACCTAGGCAAAGTTCAGGAATTTATATATTTATTATGCATAAAAGTAGACCAGTTGCAATCTAGGCAATTCCCTGAAGAGTAGGAAACACAAACTGAATGGGCAAAACCTGAAGCTGGTAGATACAATACAATATCCAGTAAAGATAATGAGAGATATCTTAAATCTAGGGTTGTAATTTTTTTTCTCAGTTCTTTCTTTCCTTTTCCCAATTTAGCTAAAAGTTAGTCTCTAGGTCTGGTGACCTCAGACCCACTGTTTCTATGATTCTTGCCTACTTCTAATTAAGGAGAGTATGAAGGAAGCAATAGTTTAGGGAAGGTACAATCCTAAGTTGTAATTAGTTTTGTGACCTTATTAGTTTGGTGTCCTAAGGCAAGTGATCTGACTTCGCTAGCCTTCAATTATTTTAGCTTTGAGGCTTATTGTGAGGATCTTAGAAAAAGTTTATGCAATATTGTTAGTGCCCCAGGTCCATGGAGGATTATGAGGGGTAAACCTACTACAACTTTCCATAAGCATGGAAAGAAGAAAATGAGATTAATGGTTCAGAGCAAGAGAGCTGATTACTCACAGGAGTTCAAATACAATGAACATCAGCATAGTTAAATCAGTATCCCTGCCCCCAAGTCCATGGGGGCACCATAGTGGGCCTCAATGGATACTACAGATGCAGTTAGGTTTGAGTTGCAGCTGACATATCTTGAGTTTAAGGAAATCCCTGATTTCATAGCATATAGCAAGCAAGTCAGCTACATGAACAGTCCTGAAAAAATAATCCAGCTAAAAGAGAGGCTAGGAATTTACCAACTTGATACCATCAGCAAGAATCATAGGAGCACAGAAATTATACAGGACTTCCTCACAACAGAAAGTGCTTTGAAAAAGCAAGAGAAAGAGAAACATATGCTCACACATAGATATAAATATAAGATGAAGGCAGCATCATTCATAACAGCCCCAAAAGTGGAAAAGACCCAATTATCCATCAACTGAAGAGTGAATAAACAAATTGTGCTATATTGATAAAACGGGATGGTATTCAGCAATAAAGAAGAAACAAAGTGCTGAAAGATGCCACAGTATGGATGAAAATGGAAAGCATATAAGTAAAAGAAGATAGTCGCCAAGTAACACATATTGTAATGATTCCTTTTGGATGAAAAGTCTATACTATACCACTATACTAACATATCAAGACAGAAAGGAAAATGGTGGTTAGCAAAGTCTGGGAGGTGAGAGGGAGAAGGAAGAGTGATATCTTATAGACGATTTTGAATGTATGTATGTGAAAAGGACCTAAAATTAGATTGATGTGATTGTTGTATAACTGTCACATTAAAAAAACTGAACTATAAATAAATGGGTTTTACACTTTATGAATTATACCTAGTAAAGCTCATATTTTGGGTACCATTAAAGATATGATTGTGATGAATCATCCATGTCACTGTGATGTCACCACTTCAATATAGAGCATTTCAAAGTAGAAGCTAGGAATGACATTTCCCAGGTTCCCTTTCCCTTCTGGATTCCTGGTTAGAATCTGTCAATGGTGGCTCACTAAAATTTGAAAGGTGAAAGAGGAGAAGAGGCCATTATTCCACAGAGGCAGTAGCAACTAGAAGCACAGCCAATGTGAGAACCACAGTGAAACGTTGAGGATGACTGGCTTTAGTGCAATAGGCTGCAATGACCTGGGGCAGTTCCCTGACCTTTGTACCACAACTCTCTCACAGCTGGAAAAAACTCTGCTTTCCTATATTAAAACCCCTCACATATGTAGAACAGTTTCCTTTCTCTTCACCAAACTGTGACTGAACCATTGTATGGGGCCAAGGAAATACAAATTCAAACTTTGGTATGACTGGATTTCAAAGCAGTAATGACCTTGTGGCCAGTGGAGAATGAGATATAGTATTCCTTGATAGGTTGTGGCTAAACAGTTATTTTTAAAAGAACCTATAATTGCGTGGAACGATGTGACTATTGAAAGCAATATTTCAGGACACCAAGTGGGTTTTTCAACAGAATGTTGTGGAAATAATAATACATAACCATAGGGTAAGGCTTGCTATTTGTGACTTCACCGGAGAAGCTGGAATACAAGTAAAAATTTCAGGGCTTAAATTTTCATCCTAAGGCAAGAGGAAAGAATCAGAAAACCTTCTATGATTTCTCTGAAATAATATTTTATTCCTTTGAGCTATAGGAATATTTTATTTATTTGATGGGAAGCAGTCATCCATGAGCTTCCATTGAGCTGAAATGTCTGGAAATTGAACACAAATTCTGATCCTGTGACTAAAGTATGGTCTAAACAAAACTGCAATATAAATAGAATTTACAGTCTTATCATGTCTCCTATAAAATTCCTTGGGCTTAGGATATAGCTCAGTTGGTAGAGTGCTTGCTTTGCATGTGCAAGGTCCTGGGTTCAATCCCAGCACCGCAAAAAAAATAAATAAATAAATAAATAAAAGAAAGAAAAAAAATCTCACATTCATTTGTGAAGGGCAAATTAAAATAGAGAAATTAGGTTAAAGTGCATTTGAGTGAAATCCCCAATATTTCTGAGTTTCTTAAAATTACTTAGTTTAGCTTCCATTTTCTTTTATAATAGCCTCACCTGAGAATTTTTTTTTTTTAAGGGGTTTACCAATTCTCACCAATTCACATTTCTTCTAGGCCCAATTACTGGTAGACTCTGGGGGCAGGTGAGTAAAAACTCTGATGGAGAAGCAAGTTCCATTCACACAAAAATTGAAAGCTTTATCACTTTATATTGGAAGAAAACTGGAGGATTTGATTGGAAATAAATTTTTAAGCTCTTAGACCAAATAGATTCTGAACCTGTTCAATCAAGATATGGCCAAAGTTATTGATATGAGTACATACCCCAGGGATTCTTTAATATGTAAGTTTGAACTCTAGGAACAGCTCTAATATTTTACTTAGTTTTCCCACCAAATCATGGATTCATTGGTGGCATATATCAGATAAAACTAAAACGTTGCTTCTTGTGCACATTGTAAAGATTTCAGTCTTAAGGTGGTAGGAATGCTGACATTGACTCACATGACAGACCCATTTATCTTTAATCAAGCTTCCTAGGACATTTCACTCCCTCTACCAAGATATTGGGACATACATTAATAAATCAAGAGCCAAAATCCTAGAATTCTGGTGACTGTTTTCTGCAGACCAAATATGATAGTGTCCATCATTGAAATGAGCGCCTTGATTTCAGTGGAGATTTATTGTGGCATCCCAGAGTGGCAGAGGCACATGAATATCATGGGGGGGGGGGGGGGGCAGCATGATGACAGAGATGCTGTAATCAAAACGGTTTGATCCCCTGAAATCTTCATCATGTTAGTCATGATGTACTTATAACTGAAATAGATGGCCAGATTACAAACATGTCTTGACTAAGAGAAGCAAAGAACACAGAAAAAAACAATACATTTCTGGTGATTAGAGACTAATTGGAATCATGACAGTGGAGAGCTATGGTCTTTCTCCCAGTTCCCTACCTGGGGTCAGTTCATAGACACAGAACCCCTGAATGAAGCAGAGGATGTGAGGAAGGAAGAGCCCTACAATTCTGCCTAATGATGCACCATATATCTTCCTCTTTCCTTTTCCCAAAGGATAGTGTGACCACTTACCAATGTGTCTGGGCATGGGGTGAGGAAATACCTAAGTTCTTCTAAGCCATGAGACCCTGGCTATGAACCTCTGATGCAATTAGGAGTCACCAGGGACATCAATGACTTTTTTTTTAAGTTTTAAAATTCATTTATTTTAGTTATACATGACAGTAAAATGCATTTTGACATATCATATATACATGGAGAATAACTTCCCATTTTTGTGGTTGTACATGATCTGGAGTTACACTGGTAGTGTGTGCATATAAGAACATAGGAAAGTTATGTCCCATTCAATCTACTGTCTTTCCTGTTTCCATTCCTCTCCCTTCCCTTCATTCCTCTCTGTCTAATCCAGTGAACTTCTGTTCTTCCCACCCCCCCCCTTATTGTGTGTTAGCATCTGCATATCAGAGAGAACATAGATTAGTGACTTTGGGAGGCCAACCAAATAAAAAGGTTTTAGCCTGCATCATCTCACAGTAGGCTCCGTCCATACTACCTTCCCTCACCCTCCCCTGTGATTAAAGGGGCAAGAAGACATTATACCTCTGGGACTGGGAGCAAAAGCCATTTCTTTTGACAGTAGAGACTCAATAAACACAAGCTTCACTTGCATAGGTCTCTAATGATGTTAACACTACTGGTAGTAAAAGCAATAGCATTCATGGATGAAATGCTACATTCTAGGTACTGTTCCAAGCTTTCATGTTAAGATGAATTAAAAGAAACTAGATTAAATAGTTTTGAGATTTCCTTCTAATATCATGATTAATGCTATAGGACCCGTTTAGAATTACTGGATGTGCCAGTGGCTACTTGTCCTTATAGTATTCTCTCTCAGTCAAATAGTCCTTCTCATAATAGTAAATTCGGACCATTTGCCTATTTATCATTTTTTAAGGTAGCCTTCATCTCTAAGAGCAATTTTAAATATGCCAAAATATGGTGAAAATACCATAGAGAGTTCCTAGACCCATTATATCCAGGTTTATCTATTAATAACTAATAAACACATACTGATAAATAATTGTTGACCAAAGTCCATACTTAGAATTTCTTAGTTTTTACTTACTGCTCCTCTTCTGCTCCAGGATCTCATCTTGAATTTATCTTTATGTCTCCATAGGTTCTTCTTAGCTGTAGCAATTTCTTCCTCTTTCCTTGTTCTTCAGGACTTTTGATGCTTTTGTCATTACCCTGGGGTTTTGGCTTGGGGGAAAAAGACTACAGAGGGAAAGTGCCATTTTTATCACTTCCTATCAAGGGTACATATTATCAGGCTAACTTATCCTGTCGATGTCAACTTCGATCTCTTGGCTTCGTATATTTGTACCTTAAATAATTCTTCTCTGTATTTTCTCTTCTTTCTCCCTATCTACATTGTTCTCTTTGGAAGGAAGTCACTGGGTTCATCCCACACTGGAGGAGTAAGCAGTTATGTTGCCTTTCTTAAGGGAAGAATATCTATATAAATGGTTTATTATTATTATTTATTAGTTTATTTAATCATTCATTTATATCAAGGATGGACAGTGATATTTATTTTACACTTTGAGTTGTAATCCAATAACTTTATTTTGTTGCTCAACTTATGCAAGCTTTGGCATTAGGTGCCTCCTATGGCCTTTTGACATTCCCCATGTCTTTTTTACTTTGTACATTTTTACTTTCTGACACTACAAGATGCTTCAGACTGATTTTGTATATGTTCTTCCTCAGTCTTAGAATTAACTGCTCTTCCAAGAAGTTCTGATTATGTTTCTTGGCAGATGGCTTAGAAGTCAAAATCTGGGTTCCGAAAATCACTTTTTAATATCAGTTACAGAGTACTGATGTGTTTATTTGAAGATAAATTATGCTTAATTAACTCTTATCCCACTGATGTGGATGGACTGATTTGTGTTAAACAAAACCCATATGTTGAAGCCATAAACTTCAATGTGACTATATATGGAGGTAGGACACTGTGGAAGTAATTAAGGTGAGATGAATTTGTAAGTGTGGGGTCCTAAGCTGATAGGAGTGTTATCCTTATAAAAAGAGGAAGAAATACCAGAGGTATCTCTGTCTCTATCAGGTGAGGACAAAATTAGAAAGAGTACATCCACCAGCCTTGTAGCATGGCCTCATAAAAAAATCAACATTTACAGACCCTTAATTGTGGACTTCCAGTCTCCAGAACTGTGAGGCAATACATTTCTGTTGTTTAAGCCACCCAGTCTCCAGGAGTTTGTAATGGCAGCCCTGGCTGACTAATGCACCTAGGGCTGTGTCTTCCAGTCTGATTTCCTGCCATCAGCAGCCTAATTGTGCAAATGAGACACATTTACTATCATCAAAGCCTTGAAGCAAGAAAAGTACAAATAAGGAAAAGTAACTGTTGAGTAATTTCTCAGCCTTTGACAGAGAAATATATCCACTTCTATGATACAGTTTATAAAAAAGATTTTATATGAATTTACTTCTATATGAGGGATATTTAGTTGGAATATTACTGTCATAATGGTGTAACAAAAATATTGTCATGTTTCTAATTATTCAGTGATGTATTAACACTAGAAGTTTTGAAAGGGCACTGCACCATTACCAACAATAACAATAAGCCAAAAGTGCTACAGCTCAAAAATAGAGCAGGAAGATAGTACAAAATGGAGTAAGCAAAAGTCACATGCCACATTTGCTCTGGTTGTCATATGAACTCATGTTTATGAGAAGTATAGTGCAGTGCTATAGAGAGATGTAGTTAATATGTCTTAACTGAATTACCCAAACGGTTTGGTCCCAGTTTGATGCTTGGGAAGGCACACCTAGAAGCTGCATGCAGATGTGAGGCTGGGCATGTTATAACCACTTGTGACTGTATGGGAAGCCAGTCTGAGAACAATTGACTTGGAGAGGGAGTTCAAGGGCCAGAGAATTGCAGCAAAATAGAACTGGAATATAAGCATGCTTAAAACTCCTCTAGCTTGGGATGTGTCAATTACACCAAGCAATACATCCTCTTCAAGGTTAAAATGAGTCATTTTTTTTTTTCTATTTCTTGAAACCAGATACAATATATGCCTGAAAGAGGTCCTGGAAGCAATACCATGTACGAGGGAAACTGTAACTCCATTTCCATTTTTAATAAATAATAAAACTTTGAGAAAAATAAAAGAAAAATAATGGAGATTAAATTCAAACTCACATTCAGAATCACTCCAGCAGTGTAAGGAGCTATAATCAATAATCAGATTGTCTCACTATTTATCCATCTCATTGCAACTTGCTAATTGAGAAGGATGGCTCTCAGGTAAGATTTCTTGTGTCTCCATATTCAGTTAGACCCCAGAATTTTCTCATTATAGGAAAAAAGTAGGTAATGGAGTCTCTGGGGTATATTGGGAAATAACAGGAAATGATTAAGTTGGCAATTTAATGCAGATGAAACCCAAAGCAGCATTGAAGAGAAAGAATAAGAAAAGGATGAGACTTTCAGGAAGTGCCAAGCTGCCTCCTGTGATCCTTTTACATAACAAATACAACTCTTACTTAATCAACAATGCAGAATAAGTAAGAGGATGGCTATACAAGAGGCACACATGTTAGAAAGTATTGGGGGAGCAGGGAGAGATTGCTGGTAATACAGTACTTGCAAACAAGCTTTTGCTATTTCCCTCTTGACTTCGTGTCTGTTGTCTACCAGGGCAATCATACCAACAATAATTGTCTAACAATTGTTCCGCACTGAGAAAATACTTCTGATTACAGACATTAACACGTTTAGGCATTAGAACTCCTCACTGTAATTACCCTTGAGCTTATTCTCACAAATGAATTAATATGCTGATCACTTGGACTAATACAACCAGCAAAAGGGTGATGGATTGCTTCCAAATCAGATAAAATGAAGCATGACATCATTTAATTAATTTCACGGAAGTGGGGGTTGAGGTGGAAAGGAATCCTTTCTACTGGGGCTATCTTCCCAAAATGGGGAGTAAAGCAGGGGCGGGAAGTCAGGAAAGGAGGGTGAAATCCAGTGGGAATGAAAACTTCTGTGCTTTGGGGTGTGGATTTGCATACTCCAGAGTACCCTTTGAGACTGTGATACTTTGTAGCCAATTGCCCAGAGCATGGCTGATGTGCTAATGGACCCTGATATGAATGTCCCAGTGGAAGGTCTTAGAAGGCAGAACATGCCTGTTTCCATTCTGATGCTGAGAGTAAACTGCCTTGTTAAATGACTAACTTGAACTAAAATAGTAAGAATGTAAAAAACTTGTTTCTGAAATAAAATCAAGCAAGCAAACAGAAAACAAGGATACATGGATTAAAAGATGTGCTAACAGGGTGTGATTGGGACACAGAATTAATTCCTTCCCAATTACATCCAACCATGTTGGAATCATTCATTGGTAAGCAGTGAAGTAGTTGGATGCATAACAAGAGAGTGTTTCTGATGTGGATCGAAAGGTGACTTGCTTGTGTAACCATGAGGATAGTAATTCATCTTCCTGACGAGTGCCCGTGTTGTTTAGTCAACCAACAAAAAGAGCTTTAGCAGAGCTACTAACAAATCAATAGAACTTTATTTAGATCATGCCTTGATTTCCTCCAGTATCTCTTATCCATTTCCACCTTTTACAGAGGTATGAATCTCAGCTAAGAATTTTTAAAGGTGACGCATTCTAGATTTATGTGGCTGCCTTAATTACATAGAATTTTGAAGCTGTCTTTGAGATACAGGACTGTAGTATACTTGGTAAAAGTCCAATGGATATTAAAAGAAATAAAACCTTGAGGTATTGGAATTACAACTTAGCATTCTTTTTATTTTATTTTATTTTGATTCATTGTACATAAATGGGGTGTAATTATATTTTTACAAGAAAAATAAATCTTATTCATGTTTTTGTTATATAACAATAAAAAAAACCTGCTCTGATTTCCCCATCTTCATTTGTTTTCCTTTTAGTATCAGTGCATTACTTTGTAAACAATAGGTTTTCAATGATGTTTGTTGATCAATTAAATTTACATATGTTAGAGTGGGAGCTCAGTGATCCTACAGCCTGGTTTGGGTCTCAGAACTTGCTATGTGACTTTAGGCCAACTGTTCTGAGTATAAATTTTCTTAATGGTAAAAT
Organism: Glaucomys volans; assembly: GCA_020662805.1. Classification (NCBI taxonomy): domain Eukaryota; kingdom Metazoa; phylum Chordata; class Mammalia; order Rodentia; family Sciuridae; genus Glaucomys; species Glaucomys volans. The sequence goes on from JAJEJO010000292.1 coordinate 234,230, forward strand.
AAACTCAAACACACTTCTAAGCTTGTATAAGGATTCAATATAGGAAACATATAAAGCAGTTTGCACTCAATAAATATTGATTTTTCTGGCCATCAATTGTTGAAATTGCCAACATTTATTGTTCATATAATCCTATTAATTTGAAGTATCAATGTTGCATCCACTCAACAAACAGGACAGCCACTCCTTAATCCAGATGCCCCCCAACAGCTGGTCTCTGGACTCCTGTTCTTGCCTATAGTCAAGCCTTTTTTTTTTTTTTTTTTTTTTTTTTTTTTTGCATAACTGCAATAACCATCTTAAAATACAAATAAGATTTATCACACTCCCTAGTTATTATCTTTCTGTAACCTGGATTCTCATTTAAAATGAAACCCAAACTTCTTTGCATAACCATGCTTTTGACTCTGTAGCAGACCAGAAAATGCTACCCCCAAATTTTCCTCTTTGGCTTAAACTGATGAGCTGAAGCAAATTAAGAATCTGCAGGAGAAAAGCTCTATCTTCCCTCTATTTGTCTAAAAGCAAAGATAGATTTATAAAGACAAAAGATGCCCCTCTGTTTTAGACAGCTTTTTAATTTCTGTGCACAAAAGAGGAGGTAGAGTTTATTTGGGGGTTCATAGTTTCACAGATTTCAGTCCATAGATGGGTGACTCCATTCCTCAAGGTCTGAGATGAGGTAGAACATCATGGCAGAAGTGAGTGGCAGAAGAAACCAACTAGAGACATGGCACCAGGAAGCAGAGAGAGACTAAGCACAACTCTCAAAATATAAACCCCCAAAGCACACCCCCCAGAGACCCACCTCCTCCAGCCAAAGCCTACCTGCCTATAGTTACTATTCAGTTAATCCCTATCAGGGGATTAACATACAGGTTGGGTTAAGACTTTCATAATAATTTCACCTCTCAATCTTGCATTGTCTCACACATGAGCTTTTGAGGGACATGTAGTCCCTAAACTATGATACCCTCCTCTGCTCTCTACCAAGGAGAACCAAGGCTAACCGCTGAAGACAACTTTCAGCCCTGTGGGGCCTGGATGGCACCAAGAGTCCACATCAACAAGCTTCACTAACTTGCCTGTAGGTGATTTGCACTCCCACAAGTGGTCAGCCTGAAGACTCTAAATCTTTTTCTCTTGTTACTTCTCCAAAATGTATGTTCTTTGTTGAAAATGTTAAATGAGCCAGAAATTCAAAGCCACCTCTTTCAGACTTATTCCCTGGTTATTTATGAAATAGACTTATTAATAAATCTCTGATTGTTCTTCTCTTATTAATTTGTGTTTTAGTACAGGGTCTGTTCCAACCCAAAACTTACTGGTATTGAGAAAAAAAAAATCACATTTTCCTCCTCTCTAACTTCTACATCTCTAATTCTTCTACACCACATTTTACCTGACTCCTGTTCAAATATTAAAGGTAAAAATAAAGGTGAAGAGACCAAAGAATTAGCCCCCTGTGCACAAGTTTTCTTTTCCAGCAAGAAACAAAATTTAACAGGCTCAATTCTGGATGAGGAACTTAGATAAGAGGAGAAGGAGTAGGTTTTTAAAACCCAAAGAAAAAAGGGAGAATTTCTAGCCTATACAAGGAAAGCAAAGCTTCTGGAGCTGCAGGTTGGGGTTATTTCTAGGCTTGTGAGCTCAGGTGAGTGCTAGGGCATAAGTGGCTTCAACTGAGCCTGTGAGCTGTCAATGGAGGATGGTAGTATCCAGCCGCTTCTGTTACAAGGCTGGGTGCCCTGCCAGAGTGGAGATGATGGTGCCCATTTAGGTCTGCACCATGGTCCATAGGGTGGGCAGCCAGGTCAGATTTGCTGCTATACCCACCTCTTCAGCTTACCCATGCCTGCCTCAAAGTCTCACCCAGGTTCTTTGCTCTGCATGGCACAATCTTCTGCTTTTCACATAGTTCTCTTTCCTCACATTTACTCTGACATTTTGCTCTTCAAAGTTACCTTCCCAGACCACCCCTTCATCCCCAAATATCATTCTGTATTTTAGCTCAATGGCCTTCAATGCACTTAAAATAATTTGTAATTATTTTACTTACTTAAATTTCATGTATGTATATGTGTCTATCAGTTGTTCTAAATCTTATTAGACTACAAGCTCCATATGGGGAGTGAGCAACTTTAAAAGATGAATAACTCTTGATTCCTTCTACTGTCTTTCCTACCTCCATGCCCCCTCCCCTCCCTTCACTACCCTCTGTGTAATCCATAGTACCTCTATTCTTCCCTAGCCTGGCCCCCATTGTGATGTTAGCATCTGCATAACAATGAAAACATTCAGCCTTTGGTTGTTTAGGATTGGCTTATTTTGCTTAGCATGATATTGTCCAGTTCCATCCATTTACCAGCAAATGCCATCATTTCATTCTTCTTTAAGGCTGAGTAATATTCCATTACAAATATATACCACAATTTCTTTATCAATTCATCTGTTGAAGGGCACCTAGGTTGGTTCTACAGTTTAGCTATTGTGAGTTGAGCTGCTATAAATATTGATGTGGCTGCCTCACTGAAGTATGCTGATTTTAAGTCCTTTAGGTATAAACCGAGAAGTGGGTCAAATGGTGGTTCCATTCCAAGTTTTCTGAAGAATTTCCATACTACTTTCTATAGTGGTTGCACCAATTTGCAGTCCCACCAGCAATGCATGAGTGCATTTTTTTTTTTACCCACATTCTTGCCAACATTTATTGCTTGTTTTCTTTAAAAACAACAACAACAACAACAAAAAATTTTTTAGTTGTATGTGGACACAATATCTTTATTTATTTAATTTTATGTGGTGCTGAGGATAGAACTCAGTACCTCACATGTGCGAGGCAAGTGCTCTATCACTGAGCTACTGCCCCAGCAATGGTTGCTTTCATTCTTGATAATTGCTATTCTGACTGGAGTGTGATGAAATCTTAGTTTTAATTTTCATTTCTCCAATTGCTAGAGATGTTGAACATTTTTTCATATATTTGTTAACCAATTGTATTTCTTCTCCTATGAAATATCTGTTCAGTTCCTTAGCTCATTATTGATTGGGTTATTTTATGAATATACAACCTGTGTGATTCTATATCATATATAACCAGAAGAATAAGAAGTTACATTCCACTTATGTATAGCGTGTCAAAAATGTATTCTGTCAAATACAGCTAATTAGAAGACATTTTAAAAAGAGTTAAGATCAGGCAAACTAGTTTCACAAGAGGTGGTGGAAACCTTAAGCGCTGATTCTGTCAAAACTTGCATAATCTTGAGCAGGTAATTTCCTCCCTTGGTTTTCTTTTATGCGACATGTCAATTAAATACATAAGTGAGGGTCTTTCATATGTGAGTTCAAATAAATGCTTTATAAACTATAGATGATTCACAAAAAATAAAAATAAAAAAAGATGAATAAGATTGTTTTTCACCTCATTTTCTTTAGTTCAACAGGTAAAAGGGAAGTTAGAATACTTGAAGGGATATGAGAACGTCTGCTCATACCTAATTTATAGTTATGTAAGATGTCATTCACATATTTCAGGAGGATTAACAGTAGATCAAAATTATTATTCCTTCAGTAGAAAAACAAAAACCTCATTTTTGCATGCATAGTGTTAATATTCAAATATTTGTATGCAGTCAGCCTTTGGAGCAAGCAAATGTCCTCTAACTGCAATTTCAGCCTGGTCAAGGTAACAGACCTTTTTCATTAAGTCCTTCCAAATTTCTAATCTATCCATGAACGTGAAAAATCTGGGCTAATTAAAGCCTGTCATATAGGCCAATAGTGCAGAGAGGATCTGGAAGTTTCCTAGAATTTAAAGGAGCAGACTCTACATTAAATATAACTAGGATTTCCTGCACCTCAATGTAAGATGTCCCTTCATCTGGTTTTGTTATCTGATTTATGAGCAGCTGTTAAAATGTTCAATGGGATTTTCACCTTGTAAAATGTTGATCAATTTTTGTGGTTAGGAAAAGGGAAACACCCAACATAGAGAACATTTGCTAGAACAAATTTAGTGGATAAAATTCTCCACTTCTTTTACATCAGCCTGTCATGCGCCTCCAGGATTTTGAACTCAAATGTCTTCTGAGGTCTGGCAGTGATTTTATTTTTTATTGACAGGGTAGGCTGTGAAAAATGAAGAGTTTTGTGCTAGCTAAAGGGAGTAGTCACCGTCAGTTGCAACAAATTCTTGTCATGCAAGAATGAATGAATGGAATGCAGTTTTGCCATTTTTTTTTAACTTTCAGATGTCAGATATTTAGGTTCTTCAAAACCTAAATATAAAAACATTTTTAAAAACTTAAATTATTTGTAATTAGTTGGTAGTGTCTAAAACCTTTGCAGGAATGAAAACGGAAGTCTCTGTGCTAAATTTTCTCTATCAACTTATGGTTTCTGCCATTAGATTATAATTTTATCCTCTAGTGTAATACTGCTATTAGGGGTAGAGTATGGGTCACATATGAAATCTTAAATTTTCTGGTAGCCATATTTTTCAAAAGTAAAAAGAGGTGAAATTGATATAAACAATATATTCTATTTAACGCACTACACTCAAAATATATTTTCAACATACAATCAGCATAAAGAGTGTCAGTGTGTTTTTTTTTTTTTTTTAACATTCTTTTTGTTAAATACCCTTGAAATTTGATGGGCATTTTACAGCCTCAAGTTCCCATAAATTTGGATACCATTTTAATTTAAAAACTTGTTCTGTGTTTAGATTTTATAAACTGTATAGTGTAGCTCAGCATTGTAGCACTTGCCTAGCATTTGCAAGGTTTTGGTTTCAACCCCTAGCAACACACACACACACATGAAGTGCTGTTGAAAAGGTAGATTCAGATACTTAAATTTACTGAAGACTTTTCCAAGAATCGGAATGAGTATCAATTTTAAAACTAAAAGTTGAAAATTAATTAAAATTAAAAGAAACTAAAATTTCAGTTTCCAGTTACAGGAGCCACATTTTAAGATGCTCAACAGTCTTGCAGTGCTCTTGGCTACCATATTAGATGGTAGAGCCCCAAAGCTCTGATTGCTGCACTTCCACATTTCCTATAGGAGCAGAGAACATTATGCAGAGTACTGAGGGAGAGGAGGGATGTTTCTCCCTTTATACAGAAGGAAGCAACAGTCCAGGGCCTTGGTCAATTCCTTTCTGTGTTCTGGACTACAGATCAAATATTGATGTGGGACTGTGAATGAGACCCTCTTTCATCCCTGCAAACACACATCTTCAAAAAACTGAGTGATCTTATCTCTGTTTATCTGAGATGTCACCAAGCTCACCTTTATATTATATACATTTTAGCTTCTTAAAAGTCACACCATACCCATTGTTGTTAAAACAAATGAGTGTGCAAAACCTTAAAAAATGAAGGTGAGTGTGCAAAACCTTAAAAAATGAATACCACACAACAGATTCTCCCAACTACCCAGCTCCTCTACCACAAAAACATCTCCTATACATTTTTGGTGTGCATCCTTTCAGTAGACACACACACACACACACACACACACACTCATGCACAAAGAATTATTTATATATTTTTGTGAATATCTGGATCTATCTTAATAGAAAAGATTAAATGCTGCTTTGAAAAGCTTACTGCATTTTGTGTTGGATGCCTTATGAATTCAGCAGAATTTTCTCTTAGGGAGAGAATGAATCTTTTGATGCAATGCTTTTTAATTGCAAAGTGGTAGGCTTCTAGATACAGTCTGAAAGGAGAGGTTTATTACAAAAAAATTAAATTGATTTACCCAAAATAATAGAAGGATGTTAAGATTTTGAGTCCTTTCCTGTTAAGCAGTGGTTTGAGATCAGAAACAGAGATACAAAATAGCAAAAGAAAGCAGTGCCTGAAGAGAACAAAGCTAGTGAGGCAGTCAAACAGGAAAAACCTGTGCAGAGAGTCATGGACCTACAGATGTAGGTGGTCTAGATGTGGGATAGATGACCCAGGGGTTCAGAACTGGAAAATCTGGGATTCAATATTAATTTTCTGCCTGTGTATTCCGGGCTTTAATCTCCAGTAGATATTTCGAGGCAGAAGTCTTGGGGAGGTGCAGCAGCTGTGGGCAGGTTGTTCTCTGGATAATGATTAGAAAGACCCTCTATTTCTTGCCTGAGGCAACATGGACAAGAGGAAGGAGCTATTTCAGAAAGACAGACTAGAAAAAGAATCAAGGAGCTGGTAGAAGGAGAGTAAAAATGTCAGCCTCTCAATTATCCCTGGAGTGTTTGGTAGGGAACTTGACTACCCAGAATTTCGGATGGGAACCCAGTAGGTTTATTTAAATTTTTTAAAGTGACCTTACAGGACAGGGTGATGTTAAAATATCAGGTATCCAGGTCACATGTTTACTCAAAAGTGTTTTTTTGGGACATGTTTGAGGTATATGTATTTTAAAGATAATTTTATATTGTCAAATTGTTCACTCACATTTTTTCTTTCTATGATTTATTTTTAATGGTTAGGTATTTCACTACAGTAACAAACATAATTTATTTAATGGGTTCCTGATTGTTAGAGATTAAGGTAATTTCCATTTTTCATTAAAAATAAATCATACTGTGAATACCATCCGTGTGTAGAATTTTTCTGAGGAAAAGTTTAGAAATTTAATTTCTAAGTTGGAATGGCTAAAGAAATTAGAATTTTTTTTAAACTGGTGTATCTTAATTACACAAAATGGTGTGTTTCATCATGACATATTCACACATATATAAAAACACTTCTCATGAGAAAATTTCTTTTCTTTGACTTGACCATTGCCTGTATTTTTAACATCATTAATTTGATACAAGAAAAATTGATGCCTTATCCCTTAAATTTTTATCTCTATTACTCTAGGGAATTTTAATATTTTCAGGTTTACTAGCCAATGAAATTTCTTCTTTTCAAGATAGCATATTCTCATTTTGATGTATCTTCTGTAAGAACATAACAATGTAGGGTAAATTACAAATATGCAAATAGAAGAAATAGTTGAGCCAAATACATATTTGTCAACATAAATGTGATTTAAAATATTCCTTAGCTCATTTTTACATTGTATTAATCTTTCCAATATTGATTTTCTTTAACTATTTACCTATTCAACTTTATAACTTTATCACATATGTTACAAATCATGATTTCCAGCTTAATTTTTGTCTTTTTAACTTCTGTCATATATATTTACTTTTCATATTATTGAATCTTGGTAATTATTTTACGGTTTCTCTCTTTGCTTCATGTTTACAATTTCTACAAGATTATTTAAAAGCCTAGCTTCCTCATTACTCAACTTGTATCATAACAATTTCTTAACAATTCTTTTATTAGTGCTTAAATAGAATTTTAAAGTCAATCATAGTGATAAGGGGTTGCAAAGTTTTGTATTTACAACCACCCCTCAAAAACCCTAATACTGATAGAGCTTTCCATAGGGTATTCAACAGTCAGTTTTAAAACACCAAACAACAACAAAACTACTGCCCAGTTTTCTATTTTAGTACAAACCCATATTCAAGAGTCATGTTATTAAGAAGAAAACTTTGGTCTTCATGAGAGTTCATATATTGTGCCTTTATTTTTCTCTTTTGAAATTAACCAAACACAGCAAAGATAATGAAAAATGGAGGCATAAATTCCATCCTTTCTGATATAGGAGGAAAAAATAATTCAAAATTGTATCATGAGAGAGCAGAGTCTTGGACAAAAGCAGATAGAAGATAGCTATGAAGGCAAATCTTAAAAAGAAACAGCAAAACTACAGTTCTTCCCAATGAGGTATGTATCCTGCAGTGAAAAATTAAAGGTTCTTCTTATAAAAAAATGGAAATGGACATATGGGGTTGGCTATATATAGCCTCCCAGCTGGGTTTAGGAAAGTAAGAAAGTTAAACAGGATATAGAATTTTGAAAACAAATAAAAAAACCAAAGTTTCAGGTGATGACTGTGCTTATGATGAAGGTTGAGAAAATATTTTATTGGTGTTTGATAGCTCTCTGCCTTTTTCCGTGGCTAAGGAAAAGACTAAACTAAATCATAAGAACTTGCTAGCCTAAAACATTACTCTAGGTTGCTCCTTATGACTTTCTGCAAATAGCTGATTCTGGAAAAAGCACCTTATTAAAGCATAAATTATCACTGAAGAATCTACTAAGGTCAGTACAAACATACTACAAGAAAATTATTTTAAAAAGTTTTGTCATAAGTTAAATGAAAAATTCTATATTTTCTCATGAATTAATATCTTAAGCAATCACATTTATAAAACAAGAATGTAAAGCATATATACAAAAATCCAAGGAATAGATGGCAAGAAAAGACAATGGAATAAAATGATGTTCCAAAACAGAGAAGCCAAATTGAAAGGGTCCCCAAATATGTAGCCATGTAAGCAAGAATAAGAAAAAAATAGAAAGACTTGAAGGGATTATAATATTTTGAAAAATGTTCATATTGGTCATAATTACTACATAAATAAATATAAAACTGTTCACTGTAGTAGAAAGTCTCACCTCCCTTAGACCATGAATCTCTCAAGGTGAAATTTAAGGTATAATCTATACGGCCTAAATAATAGGTGTATCTCATGGATACACCTTGTTACCAAAATACATCTAACCGATGCATGTTAAATTTTCTAAAAACAGAGAATTCATCTTATTTGCATGGTTCCCCAAATGTATCATATTTTAGAACTCTGAAACATCTATGTGTTTTTCAAATATAGCAATTATATATTCACTGATGTCAATGCTATGAAACTATAAATCTTTATAAATTTGAATAAGGAAAAGATTCTATTTTCAGTGTTGAGAAGGAGACTCTTCTAACTTGAGTTAAAAAAAAAAAGTAAAGATGCCAGAATGTGTTGATAATGAGGACACCTAGTATATTGTCAACATGATGATCAGAGGGAAACCTTACTAAAATTTACAAATATTCTAAGTCCAAATGAGTATTTGAAAAAAAAATAACATAAGAATTGAATTTCCAAATCAAAGTTTGGAAAAGACTGAAGAAATGAAATAAAGTAAAACAGAAGGTTAGGGACCGAGTATGGTAGGGCATGCCTGTCATCCCAGTGTCTCAGGAGGTTTAGGTGGAAAGATCACAAGTTTGAGGATAGTCTGTGTAACTTAGCACGGCTCTCATCAGTGTGAGATCCTGTCTCAAATAAAATAAATAAATAAATAAATAAACAAATAAATAAATAAAACTGGGAATGTAACTCAGCCATAAAGCATCCTTGGGTTCAATATCCAGTGAGAGAGAGAGAGAGAGAGAGAGAGAGAGAGAGAGAATAGAATTAAAGATATGAAAAGATGCTCAGTATCACTCATGATAAAATATATTTATATCAAAACAACTCAGTTATACCATTTCTAGCCTATCAAATTTACAATAGTGGAAAAGTTTGATAATTATGTTAGTAAGAGTATGCTGTGACTGGCACTCTCTTGTTTTAGTGATAGTAAATGGGTGTAAATTTTTAGAAGTGTACTTTGACTTAGGCCAACAGCACAAACTTCTAACATCCCCGAGTATAGAGCAATTCCACCTCTAGATACTTGTCCCACAAGTCTACTGGCATGTGCAATAAATACAAATTATGAGGTTGTTTGTTGAAGTGTATTTTGTAGTACAGAAGTCTAGAAGCAACCTAAAATTCCATCAAAAAAGAACTAGTTAAATAAAATGTGCTATATCTATCCATAGAATGAAATACTATGCAGTCAAATAAATGAACAAGAAAGCTCTTTTTTGTATAGACATAAAACAATATGTATTTTGCACACCAGTGTGTGTGAAAAGCAATAGGCAAAAAAAAAATGTAAAAAAATCTGTTATTTCCTTAAAAATTCAAAAGAAAATGCACATATACATTTTCATCTTATGGATGCATAGATTATGCCTAAAAGAATTTCCTAACAAATGGATAGCTATAGTTATGTCCAAGAAGGTGATTTCAGTAGACATATTTTGTTTTGTTCTTAAAATAAATTGATACATTTGTTTAAAAGGGAATAGAAAAAGAACACCAATGAAAAAAGTTGTAGAAAATGCATTGGTTTATCTTATGTTCAGACCTTAGTGTGTTCTCTAGCACTTGGGAAATGCATTGAAAGCAATGGAGTTAATTAAAATGACCTCTGCATGTAAAAAAAACGAGTAAACAAGCCCAGTGGGTCCATTTTTCTTTAAAACTCCATTATTATTTACTTGAATAAATGTTAATTAGTCCCTTAGAATAGGACTTATCCCTGAAATATCACCACCCGTATGTTACCACGATGAATTCATACAGTATTTCAGTGTTAATTTAAAAAATGTCATGTGATGCACTGGTTTGGCCCATGACATCTTTCTAGGTTCAATGAATGTTCATGGCTGCTCTTCATAGTTGGTGGGCTTTTAACATTTAAAAACAAATCTCTGAACAACTAGACTTTCCAAACTGAAAAGACCATGATACTCCTCAGAATCAATACTTTTTAATCATTTATTAAAAACTGTATAAATTAGAAATAGCACTTGCTCATTTTGTAATGACTGAAGCTAATGAGATTCAAGAATGGAATTTCAGGCTTAATTAGCATGTGCACATATGTATACATTTATTTTAACATGTATGCTATGCAAATATATACCTTCTGTGGCATGTAAAACTGGACTCCATGCAAGGTCCCCACTTTCCAGAAACTTCATAATCTATTAGGAAACTCAGTACAAGCTTTGACAGAAGCCAGCTAGAATCAGTATTGGAATTAATAATTGGAAATATGAGCATTTTCAGTAAGAAGGAAGGATTCACTTATAGCTAGGGTCAAGAATAAGTCTGAGCTCATCACAGAAAAGACTTACAGAAGGTAGGATTTGAGTTTGATGGAGATGGGAGTATATAGATGTCAAAACAAAGAATTTATTTCCATTTTAACTAACTTAAAGGCTGTTCCATTAATTAATATAACCTCAGTTAACACTTCTGTGTTTTAAAGTAGTCATGTGAATTTGGTATTAACAATGGTTAAGAACATAGGGTTAAGGGTTAAGTTCAAATCCCAGTTGAGTTCAAATCAGCTCAATTACTTTTCAGCTGTGTAAATTTTAGGCAAATTACTTGCGTTATTGCAAACACCATTTTCTTATCTATACCTTGTTAATAACAACACCTGGGGTGGCATATATTAAATAAGAAAAATTACATAAATGTATGGAGTGATGCTCAAAAATGATAGCTATTAATATAACACAATGTTTAACCTATTTTGAATTAATCAATTCTATTTTATTTAATGTTTAGATGTAAGTCGTTTAATTCTGTGGTCACTCAATTAGTTTACTAATGACATTCCAATTAATACTAGAGATCTAAAATAGCTTCTAAGTCCTTAGGGAAATTCACTTTTTTCCTATTTATTCCAAAGATGGGAAACCACTATTGATTCCTCAACTTGATCTTTAATAGTCAGGCATGACAACTTCCAAATGAACCTCAGAAATTTTACTAGTGTAGGGGAACAGAATGTCAGAATGCTTTAACTGGGCCACAGGTCTACTCTAATTACTTTGGGTAAAGAGCTGTCTTGACTGATTCAGGTTTTTATATGCACTTTTGATCTGATTTCCCTAAGGAAGTGTTCCAAGAGGGAGGGGAAAAATTACTCTGAATATTAATGTAAACATGTATAATTACTGCTTGACAGTCAATCAGAGAACTGTGTAAGGAAAGGTGTGTTGGGAAAAATAATGAAAGAAATGAGTGGGATTAGGAGAGTAAAAAATAGCTGAATCAGGGATACTGCAGCTTTTCTCCTAAGAAGTAAAAATAACAAGTCCAAACATTGTATCCAAAATGGGACGGTGAAGACAGAGATAGAAGATGGTGGGCTGTGAAATTAGGAGGGATCTCACCTGTTCTAGTATCCAAAGAATGCACAATGAAGAGGGATTCAGTAATGTTTCTGAGTATCACGTACTACATCATGTATACAAAAAAAAAATTATACAGTCTTTCAATCCTCCATTTAGACATGTGATTTTTAATTTGATTTTGTAGTTCCTCCCGTGGGAAGGTAGCATGCTTCCCTATTCTTGATCTTGACTGGCTATAGGACTTGTTTTGCTAAACGTTATAATCAATGTGATGATGTGCCATACTAAGTGTAGCCCTCTAAACATTTTGAAGTCTGCCCTCTCTTGAACTTGCCTCTTCCATTAGATCAAGTGCAGGTCAGCCTCCTGCAGGTGAACTGTAGGTATAACCAGCCCCAAACCTGAATTGCAATAGAATGCAGATGTGTGACCAGCTGAGACCTAGCTATCTGGCCTACCTGAGCCCAGTCTAAATTGCTCAATTCCAGAATTATGGGCCAACTGAAGGGTTTTATGTTAAGTCCTTGTACTAATATGATTGTCATGGTGGTGGTTAACCATGAGGTTCTTAACTGTCCAGGATGGTCCTTCTGGTTTGGAGTGAGGTCTTACCCAATGCTGAAAGGCATAAGAGTAGGATCCTCTTCCAATGCTAGAGAGGACCTAGAAAGTTTTCATAATTCAAGTCAGCAGTCTGAGGGTAAAAGTCAGGGTGAGGATTCAGGCTCAGCAAGGAACTGGAGTGAAATCAGTTACATCTGAGACCTGGTCACACAGATTGGAAGAAAATGATTGCCACTGAAATTCAATAGAAAATAGGTTGTTCAGAGTTGAAAATCTGTTTCAGCATGACTAGTGTTAGACCTGTCCTGCTGATGGTTCTTAGGCTGACGCTAGCTGTACCGAGAACTGGACAGACTGAGATTACAGGGGCCAGACTTTAGCCACCAACGTTGACCCAGAAAGCAGGAATGAGCAGGGAAGCAACCAGGTAGTAGGCAAGTTGAGCTCAATGGACGGTGACAGGAAGAACCTTCAACACCCCAAGTCTGCATCATCATGTCCCTCTTTTATTCTCCCCACACTTTTATTTAAAAAATGTATTTTTAAAATTAGGATATAATCAGGTGAGTCTTGGTGCATGAATCTTGTGTTATTTAACACAATAACAGATAAAGGGAGACATAAATAATGTATGATTTATACTATATATATGTATAAATATATGTATAAAATATGTATGTACAATATACATGTATAAAAGAATTATACAAATATCTAACCATTTCATCGTAAATACTAAATACAGGATGGGATCTTTAAAATGAACCAAAGAGGAGATCCATGGATTTGGTTAAATAGCATCAAGCTAATGTGTACTGGAGAGGACGTTTAGCTCATTCTCTGAATATAACCTCATCTGTAGAAACTACTTTATTTCACTATAATAACATTTTTAAAAAGTCAACAGTGCCTTAACAAAAGAAAAAGGAAAGGTATCCAAAATGTATCCAGACTTGGAAAAAATCTAGCAATCCTGTTTGAGGAAAATTGTTAAAGCTTTTACTATGAAAAATAAAAGGCAACAAAAGAAATAGCCATGGTCCCTGCATATGTAAAGGTCAGCAGTGTGGCTAGAGATTTGAGTGTCTCCATGGCAAAGATTCAGGGCAGAGAAGCAGATTTTAGACAGTAAAGGGCAACTCTGGAGAATGGAGAGAAATCTAAACTTTAAAACAAAATTGAAGTTTTGACTTTGATTACATTCTGAAATTGGAAACTTATTTACTCATTGACACTATGTTGTATGACTTGAAGTTTTATGACATAAATATAACTTGAAAAGCCAGGGGGCTTGTCAGATTGGCCATCCAAAGGCAGGGAAAGCATCAACCGCACACAGATTTAAAGGGACTATGAGAGAGAAAAGTAATGGTGCTACTGACTGCATTATGAAGTACTTTTTTTTCTATTTGAGTTTTTGTGACTTATAAAATAAAGCCTATTTTCCTATGCTCATTATCTTTGTTTTTAAGATTTTTTTATTTGTTCTAATTAGTCATACCTGACGGAAGAAAGCATTTTGTCACAACATACATAAATGGAGTATGATTCCTCATTTGTGTGGTTGTACATGATGTAGAGTTACACAGAGGGTGATTATATATGCACAGAGCGTAATAGTGTCCGATTCATTCTACTATCTTTCCTACCCCCATACCCTGTCCTCTCCCTTTACTCCCCTCTGTCTAGTCCAAAATACCTCTACTCTTCCCTCCACCTTGTTGTAAATTAGCATCTGCATATCAAAGAAAACATTCCGCCTTTGTTTTGTTGGGATTGGCTTATTTCACTTAGCATAATATTCTCCAGTTCCATCCATTGACCAGCAAATGCCTTCATTTCATTCCCCTTTAAGGCTGAATGTTGTTCCGCACCGAACAACAAAGGTTGGGTGCCCACCCTGGACCAGCCAGAGGGGGCACGGGGGTCAAACAGGATGGCGAGCGTCCACGGCTGAAAAACCGCACAACAGCTGGGAGTCTGTCGAGAAGAATCTCAGTTTAATGGAGAAGTGAAACAGGTATATGAAAAGGGAGCGAGGGGAGGAGATACAGGCGGGGACCAATCATTTTAAAGGTCAACAGCACATGCAGTATACAGCAAGGCCTGCAGGGCAGAGGTCTGCTAAGATGTAAAGCTGCTCAGGTTCTTGGAAGTTGAATGAGCCAATCCTGGGCCGCCACCTTGGTGGTACCACGAGTGGGGGAGGCTTTTGCCCCGAGGGTGTTGTTAATGTGGTCGCCATTTTAAGGTGTGTCCCTGCAGCTGAATGATATTGTTGTGTATATATACCACAGTTTCGTTATCCATTCATGTATTGAAGGGCACCTAGGTTGGTTTCATAGGCTAGCTATTGTGAATTGAGCTGCTATAAACATTGATGTGGCTGCGTCACTGTAGTATGCTGATTTAAAGTCCTTTGAGTATAAACCGAGGACTAGTATGAGTGGATCAAATGGTGGTTCCATTAAAAGTTTTCTGAGGAGTCTCCATACTGTTTTTCCATAGTGTTTGCACCAATTTGCAGGCCCACCAGCAATGTGGGACTGCTTTCTTCCCCCATATCCTCACCAACATTTGCTGTTTTTTATATTCTTGATAATCGCCATTCTGATTGGATTGAGATGAAATCTTAGAGTAGTTTTGATTTGCATTTCTTTAATTGCTAGAGATGTTGAACATTTTTTTCATGTATTTGTTGACCAATTATATTTCTTCTTCTGTGAAGTCTGTTCTGTTCCTTTGCTTGTTTATTAATTGGGTTTTTTGTTCTTTTGGAGTTAAGTTTTTGAGTTCTTTATATCCTGGAGATTAATGCTCTATCTCAGGTCTATGTGGTAAGGACTTTTTCCCATTCTCCAGGCTCTCTATTCATGTTTTTGATTGTTTCCTTTGCTGTGCAGAAGCTTTTTATTTTGATTCTGTCCAATTTATTGATTCTTAATTTTACTTCTTGAGCTTTAGGAGTCTTGTTAAGGAAGTCAGCTCCTAAGCCTACCTGGTGGAGATTTGGGCCTACTCTTTCTTCTATTAGGCATAGGGTCTCTGATCTAGTGCTGACTTTTGAGTTGAGTCTTGTGCAGGGTGAGAGATAGGGGTTTGATTGCATTTTGCTACATAGGGATTTCCAGTTTTCCCATCACCATTTGTTGAAGAGGCTCTTTTCTCAATGTGTCTTTGGTGCCTTTGCCTAGTATGTGATAACTGTATTTATGTGGGTTTGTCTCTGTGTCTTCTTCTCTGTACCATTTGTCTACGTACCTGCTTTGGTGCCAATACCATGCTGTTCTTGTGAGTATGGCTTTATAGTATAATTTACGGTCAGTATTATGATACCTCCTGCTTCATTTTCCTTACTAAGGATTGCTTTGGCTATTCCGGGTCTCTTATTTTCCAAATGAATTTCATGATTTTTTTTTATTTCTATGAAGAATGTTATTGGGATTTTAATAGGAATTGTATTAATTTGTATAATGCTTTTGGTAGTATGGTCATTTTAACAATGTTAATTCTGCCTATCCAAGAACTATGCTCATTATCTTTTGAATTCAGCTAATTGAAATGAATGGCAAAGAGACAAAGTTCATGTAGTGGATTCTTAACATTCCCCAGTTCTCATCCATCATCAGATGTGGATAGACACAGTTCTAATCTAGTAAAACATTTGTATCACTCAAATCATACACATTATTAAAATCAATTGTCCTTCCAAGACATAATAATCACTTGGAAAAAAATCATTAAAGCTAATTTTTATATCACTTTGACTAAACTGTACTCTACAATGCTTTTACATTTTTTTAAACTTGTAGGACATTATTTAGAATGTCTATTCAAGTTGAAATATAATAGTTTATTATCACCAATAAGTTAAGAGCCCCAAACGCAAAGGACTTAATTGTGCTCTTAAGGTCATTTGGTTACATTCTGGAAACTACTTCAAGCATATATTATCACCACCATGTGTTGATCCTCACTGAAAGAAGCTGCTGTTGAGGTTGAATTTTGACTATTAACAAAAGAAAATCTGTATAGTAGAAAAGCATACTCAACTAGAATGCTGGCTCAACAGAGAAAAAAGTAGCCCATTATCTAGTTTTAAAAATAATTTAAAAAATTCAAAAGGATTTTCTTTCTTAGTTAGTCCTTAAGCATATGCTTGAGGTCACTTCTCTGGGCAGGGAAGTGCCTAGTAATATTTGCAGCCTATCTGTCTTTTTGCTAAAATGTTTTGTGAGTATTTTCATAGTTGATGAGCAAATTGATTCATTTTTATTTGAGAAGAATCATCTTCACCAGAAAACAAAAACAACTTATGCTTGGAAATTAATTTGCTTTTCTAAAAAGCAATCATATTCTGTGAGAAGTTGGAAGGAATTACCATGACTCTACTGAGGAATAAAAAGCCCTCAATCTTGAGCATAATATGCCCATTGCTCTCCCAGGAGTTACCTGTTTTCAATGCCAATCAAGGTTATAAAACTTTATGTTTTAGTTGCTTAGAATATTCATGGAATGGCAATAAGCTGTATTGCCTTTTTTCTACTTAGGTATCTCTATTCAGCCTAAGGAATTATTTTCTAACACAGGAAGAATCTTACTTCCCCTTATACATTTATTGTCTTTCATAGGTAGAATGGGTGTTAATTTTCTTTGGGGCAAAAGACCAACATTTCAGCTATAAGAGATGAAAGAAAAAAATATACAATGATGCCCATATGGGCAGCTATTACATCATATGGATCCATTTTATACTGAAAATTTCCAAATTACTACCAAGGAATTTGCAAACTACCCATCTTTCCAAGAAAAGCATCTATTCTATTTCCAGAGTTGTATTGGTACCATCCATGACCTTGTCCAATGTTTGGATTAAACCGATTTTCATTAGGAAATCTAATGCCAGTTCTTTACAGAGAACATTTTGGAATTTGCATTAAAAATAACTAAGAAAACACAAACCACACATACAAGCATGAGGACTGTTTTCATATATATGGGTTATACAAAGATAAACAACAAATTATTCCTTTCAAATTCAAATATCCAGAGTCTCACTTGGACCATCTCCTCCTAAAAATATTTAATTATTACTTTAAGAAAAGATTTGAAAAATCTAGAAGGTACACTTTTTCTCTAGAAGGTCAAGATTTCCTTCAGTTTCACATTTAACAATTAAAAAGTAGATATGATCTATAAGATACTTTAATGTATTGACACTTGTTGGGTTATTTTAAAAATACTTTCAATTTGAGATCTGCATTTTTTACCTCTGTGTCTCTGTCCCTCTCTCTCTCTCTTCCTCCTTTTTTTTTTTTTTTTTTTTTTAGGGGTATTACAGGTCTTACCTGCAAGAAGATTCAGAAAATACCTGTAATTGTCATTAGGCTGTTTGCAACTCTAAAATTCTAAGACCCCAGGATTTCAATTTGACTTCTTTTTTTTTAAGGGTCCATAAGACGAAATTTCTCTTACTGAGTCATTGTGGCTTTTACAAAATGACCAGAGCTGTGTTTCAATTCTAGAAAGAAAATCTGAGGCTGTGAGGGAGCAGAGAATAAAATGATCATTTTAACAGTGATGATCCAGAAAGTGCCTCGTAGAGAATAATTCACATGCCACATTTTTCAATATGGTAAACTAAATTTTCACCAGGTTGTTTAACTGCAAAATGTGGTCATTTTTCCTTTGTAGTCTGCTTACCAGGATCAATCAGTTTCTTCTAGATTTTGAATTTGGCATAAAGTACCTTCATATATATATATGTATATATGTATATGAATATATATAAATTTGTGTATGTATATATATGGTATATGGTATATATCTATGGTAAACAGAGATCAAGTTTAAATTCCCATTTTAAAATATAGTGGGAAAACTATATGTTTTTGTTATTTTTCCTTTAAAAACTTTTGAAACTAAAATGGAAAAATGTGGAGATAACCATATGCATGATTGATTGGTTAATTGATCCACTTTGACCCCCATTCCCTTACTCCCATTTCTGTACCCTTCACCAATAAAAAATAACTGCATTGGTATTTTAGGTATGCATATTTTTGAAATGTGTATATATTGAGCTCTAGGCTTGTTCTTTTCATGTTGATATTCACTCAGCATTGTGTCTGTATCATATCTACCATGGGCTCTCTGTGTATGCACCTGTAGTCCATTAATCCTAAGTTCTGTGAAGTATTCCATCATATCATAGATCATCCAGGAATACTCATTTTAAAAGCTGCCTTATTAGTTTCTACTGCTGCTGTAATGTGGGTTTGTATTTTTGCAGCTCTGGAGTTCAGAATTCTAAAGTGGGTTGGCGAGGCTGGATTCTACCTCTCATCTCTGGGACAATCCACTTCTTTTCCTTTTCTAGATTTTAGAAGCTAACTACATTCCTTGACTGTGTCTTCATCTTCCACCTTCAAAGTTAGCAGTGTAGCATTTTAACTATCTCTCTCTCTCTCTCTCTCTCTCTCTCTCTTTCATCTGAGCCTCTGCCATCACATTACCTTCTCCAAATCTCACACTTCTATCTTCCTCTTATCACCCATGTGATTGTGTTGGATTGACCTAGATAATTCACAATAATCACCCTATCTCAATATCCTTAACTTAATCAGAGCTCCCTTTAGCATATAAGGTGACAGATATATTCACAGACATATTCAGGGGATTAAGACATGGGCATCTGTGGAAGGTTCTTATTCTGCCTTACCACAATGCCAGAAAACATAGGGATGGGCCTTTTGGATACCTGTTGCCATCTTTAATGTTGCTCCTTTGGGACTATTCTGTTATTTTGGGAATGTACCCCTGTGACTGCAGTCAGAGCATGACCCCCTGGGAGTGTGGTCAAGGCCTCCACATGTGTTCCAAAGCATTCTTCCTGTTATCGTTCTCCTCATTCTCCCACTAATGGTGCTATATGCTGGTAGGTCACTGGGCCCTGATGCATAAACTCCCCAGTCTTCATCATCATCCCATCTCAGCTTGCTCATGTGTTTGGTCAGGCCTGGCCACACCTGGTTTCTCCAAGCCAGATCACAGATTGCTTAAATCTTTGTTTAAACAAGCCTGACTTTTCCTGAACACAAGACTGAGTAGCAAATTTGTCTGGCAAATTCTTTGGGTGTTAATTTCTGAAGCAAGTATCAGAACTCCTCATATTTAGGGACATGAGATTTAATTATCTTCCTAATATGGCAAGTGTACTACTATAGCAGTGAGGAAAAAAAAATCAGACAAATAACTGAATTAAATATGCCAACCCAATAAGCTAATATGTTTATTGTTTAATAGTTTTGCTAATTCTCTTAGTTATTCTAACTGTGCAAGATCATGGACAGTATGAGGAGACCAAAACCATTGCTAGACACTGGAAATCCTGCCAATTCAGATGGGCATGTATAATCTTCATTGACATGCTTAGCTGTACTGATTGATGATCAGCCCTTTCCTGTATCTTGTACCAGTTGACCAGCTTTTTCTTCTTTTCTCTACTCTGGTGGAATGCAACTGATTCGAATGCATTTTCTTTCAAACAATTTTTTACTTCATCTCTGATTGGCTTGTGACTCCTGCTGATTGACAGGCAAGTCTACAGCTGTGGGTTCCCTTTTGAAGCTATTTTATCTTTTCTCTTTGACTTTCTTTTAATTTGATTGGATTCACTCTTGGAGCACCCTGTGGAAAGAACCCTGATTACTCTCTTTTCCACTGTGAGTTGGTAGATGGCAAAGCGCACTCAGAGGTCTTATCCCTCCTTTGTTAGGACTGACCGCCTGTGAAAGCGCTGGGAGTGCTTATCTCGGCTGGCAGATAACTGCTCCCAGGTTTAAACTTCAAAGGCAAAACCCAGGCAGCCCCAAAGAAAGAAAATTTAGTCAGCTTCAAGGGGTGAGTGAGCGGGTCCTGTGGCTACTTTTGGAAATGTGAAAAGCTCCCTGAGAAATGAGGCTGGCCTCAAGGTCTTGGGGTCGCCTTTTCACGTTTGGAAAGTAACCACAGGGTCCTGGGAAGGGACCAACACCTTTTTTTTTTTATGGCAAAGTCAGTGAGACTTTGTCCAGACATGTCCCTGTCTCATGGGCAAAGACTCCCTAGAGAATCCTTAGATGAGAAGGTGCCCACAGGACTGTTCATTAGAGCAGCCAGAGCAGGAGTTTGGGGTCACAACAGGAGTGGTTTACGTCTGAACACACAGCACTTGCACACAGTGCACATGGCTCATGTCCATGGGAAGTTTTTACCAATTATTTTTGTCCCATGCATGCATATCTGTTAATGTCTATAGTATGTTTTTTTTCTAACAAAGTTAGGATAGCCAGAATGTCAAAGCAAAAAAAAAAAAAAAAAATATTCTCAGGCTCCACCACCATGATAGTGATGTAAGGGCAATTTCTGTTCCATTTTCTCTTCCTCACTATATTGGTTTGGTTTCCCTACTAGGAACTGAACCCAGGAGTGCTCTCCATTGAGCTACATCCACAACCCTTTTTAGTTTTCATTTTTGAGATAGAGTCCTGCTAAGTTTCCCAGGCTGACCTTGAAATTGTGATCATCTAGCTTCAGCTTCCTGAGAGCTGGGGTTATGGGCATGTACCACCACATAGCCCTGAACACACACACACACACACACACACACACACACACACAGTGTAACTAGACTCACAAGGAAACATAGGGGAAAGAACTCTTATTATTCCCTTTTTCATTACTTGTTTGTGTCTATCAAATAAAGAGAGGAATACTTTGAGCCAAACCCTGATTCTTAATGCTCTGAGTTTCTGCTTACTTTGGCATAGTCTCTATCCTTCAGTTTCGTAACCTCTCCAACTATTATTTGTCTCATCAAAATGAGCATCAAAAAAAAAAAAAATGAGCATCATAGTAGAAGATTCAATCTTATATGAATATTGTAACAAGTTTGTGAGAGGATGCTATTTATGTATTCAATACAAGTAATTGGTTATTAGTAGTAGTATTATTGCCCCTTTCCTGATTATTCTCATAAGAAGTCTCTGGCTCAGTGTGTGTTCATGTGTGTATGAGTCAAGTAGGAAAAGACGGGGAAGGAGGTGAATCTGATTCTAATGCTCACAACTCTGTCCATACCTTGTGATCACTTGGCCTGTTGTCTTTTACTGTCACTCTGCTCAGTTGAGTTTTCTCTCCTACTTGGTGGCTTTCTTCTTGACATCCAGATCATAGATCTTTATGAAGCCTGGGGGTGTCTGTCAGTGCTAGGGGTAGCCCCTATCAGACACCAGTCTCTGGGGCTTTTCTTGGCTAGCAGGGAATGCCTTTTGTGATCAGCTCTTTCATAGGGAGATTTCCCACTAAAACCTTTTGGCTCCAAAGGATTGCTCTGTTCCTAAGAAGCATGTGGGTGGGCAGAAGGTGGAGCAGAGGATCTGGTTGGTCTGGATGATCAATCTGAAAGAGCCTCATGTGATCCTGGAATCACTGTTCCCTTTATCATGTGGGTTTCCATTGCCTGGTATACCCATTCTACTCATGTAATAATGTATCTCTTGAAAAGGCTCATCTCATGTCCTACTGGCCCAACTATCATGGGAAAGGCTATTATATGTCTACATTTCAATTGTGGTAGAAGTGGTTTATATTTCTCTAACAATAACATTTGTATTACTCTCAAGACACTCTCAGATATGATGTCAAACCACACCAAATGACCCAGCTACTTCCAATGGTCTACCAGCAAAGATGCTAGTGCTTGCTAAGTACACCACTATTCTAGATCAGTGCCTGGAAAACAGAAGGTAAATGTTGACATTCACATAATGAGTGGAATATCTCACAATGTGGTTTCAAATTCCTATTTTACAAATGAGGCTTGCTATGTAGAAACTATAAATGTTGATGTGAGAGTTTATGTTAATCTAATATTGTTTACCCAAGGTCCAATAAAATAATAATTAAATAAAATTTTAGAGAATAGGAGTCTGTTATTCCTCATCTCAACATGGCCATTGCTGACACATCAAGGTTTATCCAGAAAGATTTTATTTATAAATGTGTTCATTCTTTCTTTTCCTAGAATTAATTCCTCTTCTTCATCCTTACCCCACTCTTCAGTCACCTCTTCAAATCCCTTCTGCACACACACATACACGCACCCCTTTGGAGTTCAGCTACTTCTCTGAGTTGCCTTCAGGCAAAAATTTGGACCCTGTTTGTGGATTAGCAGAGGAAAACTAACCCATCCACAGTGTTTTTCTAACTCTTGGCAGTGATGTTGCCTTTTTGACTGGGAACAACTAAAGCAAATTAATTGACTCCAGATAATCGGCATTCTTACAACGTACAATATAGAATCATTGTTTTGGATCTCAAGGAAAAGTGATGGACACCTCTCAACAACCAAAATAAAGCATTAAAATATACAGTATATACAGTTAAAATCCCTTTCCCTTGGTTAGAGGAAGTTCCGAGAGGTCCTACTGGTCACAGTAGTGGTGGTGAAGTGAGGTTGGCTCTATTTCTCCTAAAGCTTATTATACAATCAAGAAACAGTTGCTGCTTGGTACCCATCATGTACTGGAACTGGTTCAGGGTGTGGAAATAAAACCTTGAATAAGAGACACAAAGTTCCTAACTTTGTAGAGTTTGCCATATGATCAGGAATGCAAGCAAGTAAAGAAGATATTACTTCTATGGTATTCTGATATACATGGTAGAGAGTTCTAGGAATGTCTGAACTTTTCTGGGTGTTTGTGTGTTTGGGAGTTGGTCAGGAAAAGATGTTTGGAGGAAGCTCTCTAAACTGAGATCTGAGGGATGAAGAGGAGTTAACTAAGACAAGAGAAAATCATGTTCCAGGCAAAGAAAACAATATGTGAAGGCAAGAAACCACATATATGACTGATGTGGGGAGCTGAAAATCATGACATGATGAGAATATAAGAAACAGGTGCAGGAGGAGTGATCAGAGAGGAAATGGAGAACTGGAATAACCTCAGATCATGTATGGTCCTGGAACCCATGTTAAGGAAGTTGAACATTAATTTAAAGTATGGAGGGTAGAAGGATGACATGCATTGAATGGATGCAGAGAGGAACAGGATAGAAGAATGGAGACCATACACTTTTCTAGAAATTTGAGACAAGGCTGATTGTGGACAGAACCATGACTAAAAGTAATGTTGTAGAGGGAATAATGTCCCCCAAAGATGTCTACATCCTATTCCCAGTACCTGTGAACTCTATATGCTACATTAATTACATTGTTCTGTGTTTTGAATATGGTTTAACCCCTCCAAAGTTCCGGTTCAAATTCAATCCCCATTGTGAAATATTGAGGCCAAAAACTTAATCTGACTATGGTATTTAGATGTAGGACCTTTGGAAGGTAATTGGAATTAGATAAGATCATCAGGGTGAAGCACTTGATTAAATACTGGTGTATTTATGAGGAAAGAGAGAGAGAGAGAGAGACCATACACATTGCTCCACAGCCTGTCTCTTGCCATGTGTTGCCCCTTGATACCTAAAGACTTTGCTAGCAAGAAGGTCATTCCCAAATGCAGACTCTCAACCTTGGACCACATCTGGGAACCAAAATAAACCTCTGTTGTATAATTTACTCAATCTGTGGTGTTGTGTTACTAGCAACAGAAAATGAACTGAGGCACAGGGCAAGAGGGATTTTGGTTGCAGATGGAATTAAGGTTGCTAATCTGTTGGTTTTAAAATACAAAAATTATTATTCTGAATTATCTGTGTGGGTCCAGTGTACTCACAAGGGTCTTTAAGGTGGAAGGAAAGTGGAAGAGAAGGTTAGAGTCAGAAATGTGAAGATGCTACACTACTGCCTACCTATGAGCAGAGTAATACTGAAAGCTCTAGAAGCCAGGAAAAGCAAAGGCCAGGGAGCAGCTTGCCCTCCAGGGACTCCAGAAGTAGCACAGGTACAAGAACACCTGAATCTTGGTCCATTGAGACCCAGTTTGGATTTCTGAACTCTAGAATGGGAAGAAATAAATATGTGCTGCCTTAAAGCACTAGGTTTGTACAGGAAATGAATACACATCACCATGAGAAATAGAGATTTGAGAGATGTTTCAGCAGTAGAATTGAGAGGACTTACAGTTCAACTTGACATACAAGAGGGAAAATGAGCTAGCAAGTGTTATTTCTTCAAATGAAAGTTTTCTGATGTCATATCAATCACAACTAGAGAAGTCCTTTTACCTATATGACTTATAACAATAAATTCAGGTACTCAAGTAGTACTTTGAGTCTTGTCTTTGACTCAAAATAATAGTGAATGATACTAAAGACCTAAAAGACAGGGATGATTAGATTTTATGTACATGATCAATAACTTGTTTCTCTGGGTATTTAATATCAATATTCTCCACTAGACTGATGAAGGTGTCACATAGTTCAGATGCTAGTATTCAACCAAATGTCACATAGAAGTAAATAAGATTGAATGTTTAAGGACATATTATGTGCCTAACAGTTGCCATAAAATTGTAAGGTTTTTCATTTTCTAAGAAAAGCTCAATGGATCTCAGGAGTGATAGATATTAAAATGCTAAAAAAACTTTTGGGAAAACTTGGTGAAATTTAGCTATTCAATTGAAGGTTGGGATTATCACTCCATTATAGTTTACTTGGCTAGCATGCACAAATCCCTGACTTTGATTGCCAGGACTGAAGAAAGAAAGAAGAAAGAAAGAAAGAAAGAAAGAAAGAAAGAAAGAAAGAAAGAAAGAAAGAAAGAATAAATTGAATTGAAAACAAAAAACAGAACATGTAAATCAGAAAACAATGATTGATATCATTATAGAATGCAATTAGCATGGCTAACATCAGTGTGTTCATCAGATCAGTGGTTAGCTCTCTCTTAATTCTCTGTGGGTCAACGATAGGTCACCTCTATTATATCATGTTTTATATCCATTACTACATTATAGCCATTTCTATATTCATCTTTCCTTTTTGCAAGATTTTCAACCACTTGAAAACAGGAACTTTTTAGTTAATTAAAAATGTTCTGCTAATATTATCTCTAATTGACATATCATAGTTCTGAGCACTCAAGGGCTTGATGAGATGTTTTGGTATATATATATATACACATATATATATATATACATATATATATATACACACACACACAATATGCAATGATTAAATGGAGTTAATTGACATGTTCATCACCTCAATTACCTATTTTTTTGTGGTGAGAGATTTGAAATCTGGCCTCTTGGCTATTTTGACAAATACAACACATCATTATTGTCTATAGTCACTCTGCTGTGCAATGGACCTCAAAACTGGTTCTTTCCATGTGCCTTAAACTTTGCAAACTTTGTCTCACAGCTCCCTGTTCCCTCCCTCCCCTGCTCCGATAACCACCACTCTACTCTCTACTTCAACTCTTATCATCTTTAGATTCTACACGTAAATGAATTCTTGCATGTCATTGTTTTTTGTTTTTGTTTTTGTCTCAGTGAATAGTACAGGACCTAATGAGTGACTAAAATGTAGGTCCAAAAACAGAGGAATTTGGTCAAGGATTCAATTTTAGACATAACTAATTTATTCAGTGCAAACTTGGGAAAAGACATTTCTTACATCTTGTTGGTTTAGGTTTCCATTTAAAACTTTATGACTCAAAATATGAGGTATTGCAATGATGACAGCTGAGTTGTTTAGATGAATTGACACCTGTTGCAGGTGTACTTAAGTCAGCTGTTCAGCTAATTGTGAACGGTGATGTTCAGAGTTGAGCTTGCAATTGGATGGATGAAGAGATTTTGTAATTTGTGGGAAGAAAGGGGGAAAGAAGAGGAAAGAAAAGGAAGCTGAAAGATAATAAAATCAGAGGGAAGAAGGAACATATTGGGCAAAACTGGGATATCTGAAGGAAATATGATGAACTTTCTTACATGTTATGCTATACAAATTTCCTTTCTGTCTCCCAATACAGTTTTCAGTTATATATTACTTCTGCTCCTAATGCTTCATGGAGTTAGGTGTATCTTTAGAATAGCTCAAAGCTCTGATTATGGTTTAAAGGAAAGAATCAGCAAGAGTAAATGGTACTGTTGGAAACTGCTGCACACAGTTTAAAGAATCAGTAGATTTTTGGAACTCCCTGCTGATAATTCTTGCACTTCTTAAATATAAAATTTTAAAACATCATCCACTTTTGATGTTAGTCAAGACATTGAAGAGCTAAGCATTATTTCAAGCAAACTGGATGTATAAGAGCCATCTTTGTTACCATTCAAGTTTTCCTGGGTCTTCTGCCATCAAATTTTGCATCTAGTGTATTGGTATTGAAACTAACAAGGATTTCGAAGCCATTTTTTGGACTGTGTTTATTTGGTTGAGAGGGAAATTGAAGACATTATGCTCAGTAAAAGAGAGAGAATATCGTTTGTTATGTTGAAGAAGTCAGATGGAGAATTTTTCCCTTCCTAGGGCAGTGCCACAAATTTCTTTATATCCAGTCCTCCTAGAGGGTTGAATTAGAGGCCAGAAAATGCCACTGGAAACTATTTAATTTTGTTGTTAAAATCACTTATTCCTCTGAAGTTTCTTACAATGGAAAGCCAGAAATATCTGAACCTGAAAGGGTGACACTCTGAGAAGGGAGAGTGATGCACAGGTATTAGAGTCAGTTTGGCCTACACTTCACTCTGTTGATACCTAATGTGAACGTCAGACACTTTCTTGTTAAATCTAATCCCAACTTTATATTTCAGTGAACTGAACAAATTTTTATAATGAGAATGCACATATGACCTCCTCCATAAGAGTAACTAGTCTCCTGACCTCGATTACTGCAGATGAGTTGTGCTAGGCTTTGAACTTTGTATGAAAGAATCCATACCTATGAATTCTGGTGTGTGGAACATTATGTCATTGAACTTTCTGTTTTTTTAAGCAAGCTATAAACAATCATTTTTATTCTATATTTTCTTCTGTTATGTAACTATGTCACCATTTGTGTATTCCTCTTACTACAAATGGACATTTGGATTGTTATATATTTTAAAGCCATCTTGGAAGTCATTTATTAGAAAAAATTTCTAATTTGGGAATTTATGCTTAATTGACTTACGTTGAATTTTCTTTGGTAATTTTGAGAAGTTCCTCTGTATCTCTATTATGCTTCTTGCCTTCAGTGTTATTTGTCTGGAAGTAGACTGTTTTTTCCCTAATATATGTTTTTAATGCCTTTCAACTTTTATACTTATTTGTTTCAAATTGTATCTTATAAAAAACACATAGCTGCTGTAGGAGAGGAAAAAATAATTTCCCTTCCACTCTTCCAAATTCTTCACAGGAGATGCTGTCTCAAAAGACAAATTAACAATAACAAAAAGCAAAATGACAAGAGAAAAACGAGCATGTTTATTAAGGTATATATCATACATGTACTTGGGAGACACCAGGGAAATGGGAAAAACTCAGAGAGGTGGTTTAGCACTCCATTGTGGCTAAGAACAATACATTTTTTGGACAAGTGTCAAGACAAAGTGG
The DNA here is from genome assembly GCA_020662805.1 of Glaucomys volans. NCBI lineage: Eukaryota > Metazoa > Chordata > Mammalia > Rodentia > Sciuridae > Glaucomys > Glaucomys volans. The sequence goes on from JAJEJO010000292.1 coordinate 262,208, forward strand.
ACCTTGAGTCTCCAGTCTTTGGGGTGGCAGATTGTAGGGAAGCTAAATGGGACACTAACCATAGAAAAAGTTAGTTACTAAAGCTTATGTAGACTTCTCTGGTGCCACCTAGGGGCTGATAAGCACCTCTAGTGATTCACTTTTGTCCTTCCTGGTAAAAAGAAGAGGAAGACCTTTGAGAATCTATGTCCTGCTCTTGGGCAAATATGGGGTGAGGAGAAAGCTTTCCTTATTTCTACTTCTCAATTGTCTTCACCTCAAAATGATTCTATGCCAAAGTGGCATATTTTGGGATGGCATATTCTGCCACCCTTCATTAGGTATTTTTTAAAATATATTTTTAGATATAGATGGATATAATACCTCTTTTTTATTTATTTATTTTCATGTGAGATCAAACCCAGTGTTTCACACGTGTGAGGCAAGTGCTCTGACACTGAGTTACAACCCCAGCCCCCATTAGGTATTGTTTTATCCTTTAATTGGACCCTTAGTCCATGTGATATCAATATTGCTTTACTTGAGTATAATAGTAAAGTTTCATTATTTTGTTTGATTCATCTTTTTCTTTATTTCTCCTTTTATTCTTTCTTTTCTATTGAAAAGTATTTTTTATTTTTTATTCATATTTTCCTCATTAAATTTTTAATTGAAAACTAAATTTTGTATTTTTCTTTTAGTTGGTTCCCTAGGAATTATAGTATTCTTAGTTGACTATAATATCCCTGAAATTATTATTTTTTACTATCTCTTGTCTTATGTATGAACTTAAAACAGTTAAACTCCTAACCCCTTCTTGCTATTTTGGCTGTCTTTGTATCCTAACAACTATGTATGTTATAAATTCCATAAAGCATTTTCATTATCATTTTTAAAACAGTTATTATTTGTTTATTTGACTCCCATATTCACCATTTCTGAGGCTCTTTGCTTTTTCTTGAAGCTCTGTGATTCTATATGGGATCATTTTCCTATAGCATTTAACATTTATGGAGGACAGAAAATAAATTATCTCAGCTTCTATTTTCTCTGAAAGCATCCTTCCTTCTTCTCCATTTTTGAAAGGTATTTTTCAAGATATAGACTTTCTTTCCTAAGAAAAACCATGTGACTTTCAAATACATTTATTACAATCTCTTTATTCATCACAAATTTAAAAATCAAATAAACCAAAAGAAAAGCAATGCCTTTTAACACCCTAACTAAAATAACTCTCTAGGAAAGAGACTTTCCAAAAAAAAGAGAGAGATGATCATCATTGATTAAGATCAGAAAAAAATGGGAAAAATACATTTATTATCCCTAAAATATGATAATAAGATCACATATTTGTGAATATGAATGTGTGAAGTTAGTAAAGTATAACACAAAATAGCCTGAAAAATGTGTCCGAATTAAGAGGCAAGTTATCTGCTTGTGAATGAGGACAATAGTTGTGGAGTAGGAAGTATGAAGTTATTAGTTTTGTTTGGAAATGGCAAATATGGGGAATTGGAAAGAAAACAGAACCAAGGGACTTTGAAAAGAATTGCTGAGCTCTACTGAAAACCCATCTGGAGACCAAATAGTTGGCACTAAAATCATACAATTGCTTTATTGTTTCTAACAGAATTCAAAAGTCTGGGTACAGCAAACAATGAGATGGATGGTTGGACCGATAAAAGATAGATGATCTGAAAGCTTTCATGATTGTGAGGTGAAAGAACAAGATAATAGCAAAAAGTTGTTGAAAAAAACTACCAAAGTGTCAGCAAAATAAAAGGAAACTATGAGGGGGTGATGGGCTGTCAGTAAGTGGAGGGAAAGGGAATCCGGAATTCTCCATGAATGAAAAGGATGGGAATAAAAACCTAAGAGAGCAGGAGACTTGGTAAGTTGATGATGCACTGAATTTTAAGATTTTATGCAGAAGACTGTGAGCGATGGGATCCACAAGTACATTTGTGACCATGGTTCAGAGGACTGGAGTTAAGGGTGGGCATGTTGACAATAATGTCAAGTCATTTTGAGGCTACTTGTTAGAAAGGTCATCTACATGTTGAAATTACCCAATTGATGATGGTCGATTTCACTGTGGGAGTAAAGAAGACTGAGAGCCAGATCTCAGTCACAGTGAGTGAGCAAAAGTAGTCAAGATTACAGAGGGCGATGACCAATCAGTGATGGCATACCCAATTATCACAAAACTTAAAGACAGTGATATTTGGGAGCCAGAAAATCTTCAGTTCTTCATTTACATCAGCATATTCCTTTCAGGAAGAATAAAAAGTGTTTATTCAACTGGTATGCAAGAAAAGAGGTATTCCCAGAGAAGATCCAAGTGGCAGATTTTTTTCTGTGATAGAGAGTGAAGTGGTAAGAGCATATAGGGTCCAGCAGCCACTGTGAAAGGGAAAAAGTTAATCATAAAAGAAGGAACTTGCTTGGAGAGGATAATTATGTAATGGGATACTAAGTGAGAGGATAATTGACCAAAAGACCTTGAATTGGGGTTGATGACTAATCATGAGAGAGAGAGAAAAAGGCATAGTTGAATTTATTATCATCATGATTACTGCTGCAATAAGAATATTGGACTTTTCATCCTCTAGGACTATGAGCCAATAAATTTCTGTTCATTATAAATTGTCTAGTCTATGATATTCTGTTATAGCAGTGTAGAATAGACAACTTGATATGGGTTTGATGGCAGTTATGATGGAAAGAAAAGCATTCCATATATTGTGCTGTCTTTTTTTTCTTTGGATAAGTGGGATTACATAACCATACTAATCAAAGGGGCTGGGAGAAAGAGAATTTGTGTTTTGACCTCAGTTTTTAATATAATACAAAATATTATCAAAATTAGCAAACTTATAAAGCACTACATTGTTTTTCTTTAACTAGAAAATGATATACTGGACATAACTGATGCAAGGTGGTGGACAGTTTGTGTAGAATCCAGCGAAAAAGTAGACTGAATAGTAATAATGAGCTGCAAACTTAAATATAGTTTGAGCCTCTAGAGATCTAATTTATATTCTGTTCCTGTGGCAGTTAAATTTCAACATGAATTTTGAAGAGGACAGTTAAGTCATAGGACAAATTAAGTCAATAAAGAAGACAACAACTTCAAACAGATTCTTTAAAATTTTTGAAAAATTAGAGAATGCTTCCAAAACTCAAGCACATAATATAGTACAGACTATTTGGACAATACAAATGAAAATGGAAGTACATTATAAATATGTACTGTAATAACGAATGCAAAGTCTGCATCTGATCCTATATTGAAAATCAAGAAAGAACAAATCATTACAGAGTATGAATTATTATTGAAGTCATGAATGATTATAAAATATCATATTTTTTACATATAGCCTTACATATTTCCACCAATCTGCATATTTAAATATTTGCCCTAGTTTCTTTGAACAATGAAAATACATTTATTATTTTAGACTTTGGAAACTTGTTTTAAATCTAGGAAATAAATCAGATTACCAATGGAATTTGAGTAAAGGGGTCATGACTAAGGAGACCATAGGTTGCATGATTTCCACTTCATTTAAAAGGGAGAGGAATATAAAATATCTTTGTTACTTATAAAACCAAATAACTTCTGGGGTTTTTTTTGTTGATAAAATGGTTGTATGTATCTCAAAGGCCTTCCTTAGATACTGAAGGAAAAACCATAAGAGAAATTACGTGTATTATGCCCAAGAAATGACCTGATCACAAAGAGGAAAACAAAACAGGTTGAGAAGACAAGACTTCAAAATAAAAAATAATATGAGGAGGAGATGATGGCTTGCAACTCATTCAGTTATTGGTTAATTTAAATCTTATAGTATTTCAAAGAATTTCAAATAATTATTAGGAAACATCACTGGCATAAGGAAATTACTATGTAAATACTCTATCTAACTAGGCCTATGAAGATATGTTATACAGAATAAAAAGCATCATTTCTTGCTGTGGGACTTTCTCAGTATATAGATGAATAGGGGCAATAAAATTAGAGGGGTAACATAATGTAAAAGTAACAGGTATGGAGTAATGCATGTAGTTCTACAAAGAACATGTTTGAATCAAAATCAAACAATGCCATGACTTTCAGAATTCATTTCCTTTGTTTTAAATTTGATATCTAGTTAATTACCTATGTTTTCCACTAACACCTTGATATTTTTCTCTACTTTTTTTTTCTTTGTCAGTTACATTAAGCCACAACACAGATCAATGGATTCAAACTACCACTGAATTGAGAGAACAAAATAAATCATGGTACAGAGAAAGTGAATATGAAGAAGACATCACAGATACTTCATCTCTAATGATTTGTGTGATTTTTCTGAGTTGTCTTTACTTATAAAATGGGGGCGGGAAATAAATCTGACCTTACAGGGGAAAATGGCATAACATTGGCGTATTGTTTTACTCATCATCTACCTCGCAGAGCTAACTCCTAATGCTATACTTTGTCCTTTCGGTGTTCCAACTCTACCTTCCCTCATGAAAGTAGGTAGAAGAGGGAGTCTCTTCTCCAAAGATGTGAAGGATGTCACATGAAGGCCATCCATCAACTCACGGCAGCTAGGAAGAGGTAGATCGGAAAGTAAGCCAGGCAGAATATATGACCAATTGATGTGAATCACTGTAGAAAAGAAAAGAACTTTCCTGAAGATCCTCATGGGGAGGTAGAGATATGAGAATACCATTCCACAAAGAGGGCGCCATGCTGTAGAAATAAAAGGCACATTCCTTCATTGCAGCATGAATGAATCTTGCAGGCTTGAGGCAGACCTTTAAAGAAAATAAATTATGTCAAACTAAATGACCATACACCATCTAGCCCAGGAGTACACTGAGTCCAAAAGTATGCTATTTGATAAGTGTTTTGAGTGGGACTGTGAAGTCATGTCTCAGGTCACTCAGTCCTGTCACCAGTGGGTTGAGGCATGATTTCTCTTCTAGTTATCCATCACCCACAAAGTCACATTTCTGGTCACATCTCATGGATGAGCACAGTGACTCTAGATTTCAACTTTGGCCATTTCAAGCAGAACACTCACCATGTTCAAATACCATTAAAACTCTTTCTATTTTTTTTTTTAAGACTGTGGAAATTTTCAGTAAAATGGAAACAAATTGCTATAAGTAAACCATTTGTCACAGTCTGATTACTTTGCAGCCACTCTGGGAACACCAATTTGTCATGCTAGATCAAGATAACCACAGCCTGACTAGAGGAAATGGCTTTTTGCCTACTAGTTGTGATTTTTTTTAAACATTCATCCAGAAAGACGTGCTCCATGGAGTCTTCATGTTCCACTCCAGCTGTGTGACCGAAGAAGAAAGCTAAAGCATTAAGAAAAAATTGCACCATCTAAAAGCATTTACAGGCAAAATAATTAACTATGGTTAAATATATAACTCAGGGTTGGAAAAAAATTTATATTTAGACTGCAATATTTCATTGTATATACTTAAGTTATTTCAATGAGCAAAAGGTAAAGAACCATAATTCAATTGGAAAAAGAAGGGTGGAGAATAATCAAATGCATGTTTTTAGCCATATTAGTCTCTCAGTATAGACATTTAAAGAACACTTGATGATTTTTTAGTTGTTTTATATGGGACTACTAGTTTTTTCTCTTGTTTTTTACTAAATACTCACATTGATTGGGTTTTGATAATTAGAATAATGACCTATGTTTCTGAGACAGTTTAAGTATATTTAGCCTGAAACAGAAGACAATCATTCAATATCCCTTCTCTATTTTATAGCATAGCCAGTCAGAATATAATAAAAACATTACGTGAGTTGAAACTCCAACTTGCCGAAAAAGCTATCACAGATCAGACACTCATTAAGTATTACTCTTTGAATGCTCTTAGATTCCCTTTTGTATTTCTTTCACCATGACAACGGTCACTTTCCCCAAGAACATTGCTAGTTCACCAATCATGTCATTATCAACCATAGTTCAGAAAATATGCCCCTTGCATTGTTAATCTCATAGGAGAGCAAACCATCAGCTAAGCAAGGCAAGTCTATTTGTCAAACACCATCTGGTTTTTTTTGACAGGGATTTACAATTGGATATTTCTATTCATCCTACCTTCGAATACACCTTTCAATACTTAGTTTGAAGGTTTTTGTTAAATATAGTTAGAACTCAAATGAGTAGTAGACAATATAGATATCCTTTAAAAATACATTTATTTGCATTATACATTTTTTGATAAGGCTTTTATTATATTTTAATACAGGACATGTCTTTCTATTGGTACATGATAATCAGACATAATTATTATATGTTCATACATATGCATAAGAACATGGTTTTTTGATATGGGTATGCCTTCAGATTTCTTGACCTTTTGCTATTAAAGTCAGATATTATATTATAAGAAAATATACATTCCATCCCATTAAATCTTAGTGATAGACATTTCTGAGTGTCATCACAGAAATTAATTTTTGAAACCCAAATGTCCTCTTAGACTTACCAGTTTATTACCTTTGGTGTTGGATCTTGGGACTCCATAGTTGAGTGGATGGAAAGTCATAATGGAAGGAGAGGGAGAAATTACCTCAGGTAAGAGTCACTGCTAGAAGTCTTGTAAACCTTCTTCTCTAGTATGTACTTCATCACTCTGCAGACCATGGGGACACAGTCCTTTGTAGAACATTACCTACGGCCTGATGCTCTTTGTTATCAAGAGCCTAGATGAAGCTCTATTATTTGGCATCTTTTATACTATGTACTTTAAATACTTCTCTATCTGATATCAAGGTATCCAAAATTTATATAATTAAAATCTGTCTAATATTTAGATACCTATCACCTATTTAAGTATTTTAAATGAAATATTTTTAAGAACATAAGCTGCATATTGGGGATATAAGAGTATTTGTCCTAAAGTTTTCTGGAAGGATTTTCAAAAGTTAATGCATGGAGAATGCTTACAACTGTGCTCATCAGGTAGTAAATCTTCAATAAACATTAGACATGATGTTGATGATAATGGTGGCAATGATGCTGATGGTGATGTAGTAACAGATACTGTACGAAACATTTTAGATATCAATTCATGCAATTTATTAAGCTTTCAGTAAAGAACATTCACATCAGCCAAAATGGATTTCAGATTTATACTTTCATTCTTGTTGCTCCTAATAAATAAAATTGGTGATCAGTAAACTTTTATAAATTTTTGAAAATTCTCCAGAAGATCTTGAATGTATTCTCGTGGTATATAGCACATCTTTCCAGGAAATGCGTTAAAACTGCCAGCTATCAAGGCCTTTTCCCCTTAACAGGAAGTTGCTAAGGAAAACTAAATGTATCATTTTTCTGGGAAGTACCTGCTAATATTCACTGATCTGTAGGTCCTGATATATCTAAAGCAGAGGCTTGGGAGATTAGCAAAACTTCTACACATAAGGATAACCCTTATAGCTCATTCCAGATATGTGAGACTTGGCTGATTTTCAGGGGACTTTTTAGGTAAACTTCTTAAGCATGGTCTTTTCTCCTCTCCACCTGCATCCCCCACATAAATAAAAACACCGTTATCTGAAGTACCTACCATAGGAAGAAGCCAACTCAACTCTTCACTGATGTAGGTACTGAAAGAGGTATCAGAGACCTTGTTAACAAAGACATTTGCTTTTTACCAGTAAAATACAAGAATTCATAAATACTGATGCCAGTCAGAATATGTTGAATAATAATAATAATAACTCTTGGAATATTAATGGGTTTAGAAAATATTTTTGGAGAACCATCACAAAGATTTACTTAGAATTCTATGGGTGTTTTAGGGTATTCCTGTGAATTTTCAGTCTGACATTCAGGAAGACATACCCCAAATTCCATGCCACCTTTCTCAATCTGAATGCTAGACTGGACAGAAAATGGCCCTTACTCAGAAGGACATTCTTTCTATTCTTATGTATGTAAAATTTGTTGAGTTTTCTTAAATATTTTCTCCTAGCATTCTTGATATTTCAGCAATATAGACAATTGACATTTCCCAACAGAATAACAACCGAAACGTGACACCCTTGAATAAAGAACCTAAATAAAAGCAAAATAAAAATCACAAATCTATCAATTTTTATGAAATAATATTACCTCAATTCTTCAGAAATTAAATCATACCATATTTTCCTTGAAGGAGAAAACATATTGAACCCACTAAATTAATTAAGCTACTGAATGTATAGAAATGTCCAAAGAGGAAAGATTTATGTCAAAAAGATATAAGAAATTCTCAGATTTAGTTCATTTCTACCTGACACAAGTTATTTCCTTGAAAAATATCTTTGTGGTAGATTTTTCAGTATCTAAGAATTATTGACATTTACTTGATATTCTAATCTTTAAAAAAAAACAAGTAGATATCAACTTAAAAACAAAACTTGCTATTAAAAATCAGTGTCATGGTGGAGAAAAAAGATGGTGAGGAAAATATATACTTAGAATTATAAGAGATGTTATATTCTACACAGCATATGCTGGTATGTATTTATGTTATAAAATACACCGATTAAAAATGTATGTACTCCTCATTTTAAGAATTAACCACTTGTTCACAGGTATGGTGCATTTTGACTACCAAAGACTTAGCAAGTATAGTTAAAATTCTGTATTTAAAATGTCAGTGATTAATCTAATACTCAATTTACTCCAATGGTTTTTAACTGATGGTGCTTTAACGCATGACTGTCTAGGATCATTCCTATCAAACCAACAAAGAGCATCAAAATAAGTTAAACATTGCTTAAATTTCTATTTTACTGAAAATAAGGGAAATGGCTACATAGGAGAAAGTAAATATCTACCTGCCTTTTAGGATTTTAAATTTGGGGTAAATTTCCTAGACATTTCACTTTTCTTGGAGGCCTCAATTATGCTCAAAGCTCAAGAAGAACTGGGCAATATCTGAGATTATATAAAATTTCCCATTTTGAGCATTGCACCAAGTTGGTAGAAATGATGAAGTATTCTGAAATAGTATTTGATTTTACATTTGGTTTTGTTCAATATCGATCAGTGTACTTTCTGGGTTAGCAACAAAACTTAGGATCATTATTCAGCTCTATTTAAATGTAATTGAAGGAGCTCATTTTATTTCTTTTCCTGATTTCCCTTTTCTCCCCCAATGAATTCCACTAGACCACTTCTAAATTAGACAGAACAATATGTGGGGCATTAGGGAGCATCCTTGTGCATTTTTGAACTACATCACTTCAACCACAGGTGCCTTACAGAAAGAAAATAGTGTGACTCTTCTATACTACCTTTTGAAAGGTGAATTTGCAGAATATAACTAAGATTTTGTCCTCATGGTTACAGGTTTATATCTCACATAGCATTCCTGATAATAATTTGATAGATTCAGCTTCTGAATGTCCTTAGTTTAAGATAAGATCTATGTTTTTCATCTGGAATCTGATTGCAAACCATGCAAAAATTACTACTGATAAGCTGTGTAATTTCTTCCTATAAAATGCTATCTTTTGTAATGCTTTCCTTAATTAAGTTAATATTAACACTACTCTCTGTTCACCCCAAAACCAAAAATCACTGCAACTTAGAATGTCTCCAATTGAAAGTTATCGACAGTCAATCTCTCTTGCAAAGACCAGTTTAGACTACATAAGATAAATATGTTCCATCTCAAGATAAACTTTTTCTCAAATTAAAAATTTGATGATATCTGTTCATATTTGGCCTTTGACCAAAATCAGTAATCATGTTTTTATAATGTACAGTTGGTAAGTTTGATTTTGAAAATGCCACATCTGTATTAGAATACCTCTTGTGACCTCTCACACCCCCTAGCCCATGTTTGACTCCAACCACTGTGGTGGCAACCTTCTGGGACAGGGACCACTAGAAAACTCCTTATTGTGATTGTGCCAGAGATTTCCAGCTTTCCAGCCAGGTCTTTTCTGGTGATTGGGACTCTTTCAGGAAATGGCTCAGCACCCAGACATGCACAACCTGGAAGTGAGGTAGAGCTCACAAGTTTTCACTCATGAGGAAGGTTGATCCCTGTGGACAATATTATAACATCTGGGAGGTCTTGGTAGGATTGAGCTTGTGTCCATATCGAATAACACATATTTGTTTTGACTTTTTTCCTTCTTTTTTCCTCTTTCCCATTTCTGCTTTTTTCTGCTCCTTGAAACCACTTCCTAAACAAACTACCAATATGAAAGTCATTGTCTCAGGCTCTGCTTTTGTAGGGAGCCAAGCTAAAACAGTATTTTATTTCACTTTAAGAGACACAAATCCTAAAGTTGGTAATTAGGAGATTGTTTCTTCTTGCCACTAAAATATTAAGAAAATGTTACTTAAACAACATAAGGAAACTGCTATTGGAATACTAAACCTATCAGATACACTGAGTTCCAAATCAAAGATTTATTTTTCAAAGATTTTAGACAACAAGTATCCAGGTTTAAAGAAATACACATCAAAACTTGAAAGAACACCTTGTGCTTTTGAGAATCTCAAATATTTCCCAGATCCTATGAGTCCAATGACTTTCAATTGAGATAGAAGGACCAAAGTAATGGCAATTAATCAACAACCTCTTACTCAGGCACCCATCAGTGACACACTGGCCCCTCAGGCTCCTTCAGGTGTCATTGACTCTGAGCAGGGTTCTATAGTATCTTAAGATTCTCAGCTACTGTTGTCCAGGTCTGGCCTGAACCAGTAAGGACTTAAATCTTAACTATGGGGCTTATTTCCTCCCTCTCAATGTTATTTGAGCCTCTTTCAATGGCCATTGTTGCTGAAGCTATGGTCATCATGCCATGTTCCTCTAAACCCAAGGCCAACACCAGGACACTGCCTTTTCTAACCACAAAGGTCTCCAGCTCCCACCCTGAAATGCTGGCTATTTCTGGTTTTCATATTGAGGTTTTACCCAGCAAAGACAGTCCTGCTCAGGGCTAAGCTGCCACTCAGTCATGCATAGGCTGATGTTGAGTGCAGGGTTCTTTCCCAGTGGCTTCCTGTGTGTTCCATTTACAAATCTAGCTAGGTCCCTGGAAAGACCCAGCAGGCCCTTCCTGCTTCTCCCCACAGGAGGAGCCAGCTCTCCTGCCCACCCAGGCATTAGGGCCATTCAACTGCTCTATCTCTCTCAGATTCTAGGAAGCTAATGTTTTTTGCTCTGGAAAACAAAATGAGGCTGAGTATTTTTCTATTTCAGTCCTTTTACCAGGATTTGTCAGAGTTGTGCAGATCAAACATTTTCACCTCTGAAATACTAATGGTTTGGCTCTGCTGCCAAATTTAGGATATAAGTAAGCTAAATAGCCCTGTATGCTTTCCTTATTTTGTCTGTAGCTGTGCTATTTAAAAGTGATTAAACTAGTCCATTCATTTTAATTGCTTCACAGTGTTTCATTGTACCTGCTGTGCAAATATCATATATGCCAACATGAATAAATTCTGCAAATAAAATATTCAGTGAAAAACAAAATACAGAAACGGTACACACAGAGTGAAACTTTTATGTAAAAACACACAAGAGCACCAAGAACTCAATACTATATGCAAATAGTATACACAAATATACTTAGTAAAAGTGTAAATTTAAAAATTCACAAAACAATATATATATATATATCTGTAATTGATTATTCCTGGGTAGGAAGGGGTCATGTGAGGCGGAACAGTAGGACACTCTAGTGGAACTACCACATTATAAAATAAATGAAACAACAACAACAACAAATCCAAGAAAGGAACATATCTGAAACAAAGGGATCCAAATATTGTTTAATTTCAGGGGGTGTATATATGATTTATTTTCTTAACTTTAGAATGTTTGAAGTACTTGATATTTAGTTGTCCCACAAAATAAATAAAATTAGTAAATATTGTAAGCATGACATCACAACTGAAAAAATTCTGCTTCAGTAATGGGCAATATCTCAACCTCACAATTACAGTCACCCTGGATGCCCATTTGGAAATATATCGGTTGAAATGCATTGTACATCCTCAAGAGATGCTTTTATAATTTTTTCTACCCTGTTTGCTTCTCATTTTTCCTTTGGTGAAGTGAAAAATAAAAAATAAAAACAATTCATAGTATGTTCCATGTAAAAAATCATTATAATGTACAGATTCTTTGTCACCCCCACCTGCCTAAATTATTGATCATCAATTAGAAGAGATTTTGCCTCCCCACCCCCAGGGATGTTTGATGATGTCTTGTGATATTTTTGATGTTCATAACTGGGGAAGTAGGGTACTATTTGCAGCTAATGGGTAGAGGCTATAGCTGCTTTGAAATACTCCACAACTCACAACTCCCACAACAAAGAATTATGTTCTAGAATGCCAATAGTGCTGAAATTGAGGAAATCTGACTTAGACACATTTCTTTTTCCAAATGCTTAAATATCCAAATCTTTTCTTTGGAACTGTGCTCAAGCTCTCCATCTCCCAAGCAATGATCATGGGATTCTAATAAGAATGCAACCTGCTCCTCAGAAGAATATCTTCTCCATCCTGTTTCCTCCTTGCCAATCAATCTTTCAACACTGGCCACATCTTTTCAACACTATCCAAGAGGTTGTTACTTGTGCAAGTGTGAACTTTGGGTTTAAGGCAATTTTTCATCTAATATTATCTATTTGATCACATTTCTTCTTCTGTTTTTTGTTTTGTTTTGCTTTGTTTTTTTGCGGTGCTAAGATTAAACCCAGGGCCTTGCACATGCTAGGCAAGCACTCTACCACCAGGCTACACCTGCCCTATTTGTCTACTTTTACATATCAAATAACAAAAAGTGATCTCTCTTTTTTCTCTGACTTCTTCACAAAGTCATAACATTATCTATTTTCATCCTATTTTTTCATCATCAATCTTTCAAGAAGAGAAAGCATTCTAAATTATATTTTAATTGCAAACTTTGTTATTTGTGTTTATCCTTTCCTTAATACACTGGCCAGTTTTCCAACTAACAATTATTGTGTTTTGTCACCAAAAGGAATAAATGAACAAGCCAATGTGTGCTATCACAGAAGACTTTGCTACCCTGTAGGGTCCATTAGCCACTTTCATTGAGATGCAGAGGAGGCCCACAAAGTTCCTGAACCAAAGAATCCAATTCAGAAAGAGACTTACCCAGAGGACATTCACTCTTCACAGCATCTTAGGGAAAATATGGAGAGTTCGCGAAATATCCTCACCAAAGAAAGGAACACAGAGCCATAGCTGTAAAAATAATTTGTGTGTGCATGTGCACATATGTGGCATGCACAGACGTGTGTATGTATGTATGTATGTATTTTCTATTATAGGAAAAGTAAAGAAGTGAACTTTCAGAGGTGTGATAATTGCATTCTACCACATTTTTTGTAGAATCTTTCATGCAAAAAGAAACAAAAAACCTATTAGATCACATAATCCATGCCAGATCAGAGTACCATTTGCTTACAGAGCAGAGGTTGAGGATAGCACCTTCCCAATGAAACAAACACCGCAGACTTTGATCTGACCAATATGGGAAACAAGGAATCCAACTTGATATGAAATAGATAATGAGATATTTCCTTTAAGCTTTGGTGTAAGGCAACAATTAAAGCAATGTCTCTAAAAATGACATTCAAACACTCAGGTGTTGGGCTCAATAAGCCTAACGCTACTTACATCATATATCATCATATCTACTCTACCCAGAGTGCATTAGCATTTTTTATTATAATATCATAGAATTTCAAAACAATGTCTATCTAAGACCTTAAAGTTGTGTGTGTGTGTGTGTGTGTGTGTGTGTGTGTATGTGTCTGGTATACACGTGCGCTTCAAGGTGTCAGGCCCCAAGGACTATTTTGACAAACACCTTTAGTTCTTTAAAGTATTTTTAAATTGAAAATCACATCCACTGACTACATGTTCCACCTTGCGTAAATTACTTAGGCTCTCTGCACTTCAATTTTATCTTCTATAAAATGAGAATAATAGTGGTATTTACTTCACAGGTTGTTAGGAAATTTAATGTAAAATACTTAAAGAATGCTCAACATTTGGAAAGCAAGCAATCCATGTTAACTGTTATTATTAAAAACGATTGTGAACCATGGAGACTGAATGGAATTCTGTTTCACCAACCAGATCTTTAAAAAAATCAAGTATGCACATGTTTTCCAAATTTCAAATGAAGTGAAAGAGTGGGTTGAAAGTGTTCACTAAAATTATGCTAGTTTCACTCACTAGTATTGTGATAAGAATTCCTGAGTGAGATGGAGGGATAGGGTTGGACTAGCAATTATAAATCGCACACTCCCTGTCCATGCCTGAGGTTGTGCGCAGAGGAGTGCAATGTCTGTGAATCTCAACTGTCTTGTGTCTTGGTGCAGGAAGGAAAGCTGAGTCTTGGATGTATTTTGCTCATAAGGTGGGAAAGAAAGAGAGAAGAATGAGAGACTAGGCTGGTTGCGCAGTCAGTTGACAAAGACCTCGAAGACTGTGGTAATTATTTGGCATTTTTTTTTCTATAAGAAATGTGAAACCAGTAATTTTTTTTTAAAGATGCAAAAAACAATTACTTAACTATTCATTCAGTTAACAATCACTGAGTGCCTCAAGAGGATCATGTGGTGTCAGGCTCTGAGGACTGAGCTGCTACTAAGACAGGGTGGTTGCTAAGGGGACTTGGATGCTGAGGAAGTAGCAGAACTGTGTTGAAGTAGGTTACGGAGGGAAAATACTAAGTCAGAAAAGTCTATTCTGGAAGATAATAAAACAGAGAGATGAATAAAATAAATGCAAGGAACTAGACTACAATCAATTTGCAAAATCCTAGAGTACTGTGATCCTTAGTATCCCAATAAAAGAAGCTAGGAATTTTACTGCTCCTCATATTTCTTTATCATAGTGTGTGTGTGTGTGTGTGTGTGTGTGTGTATACATACTTTTTTCTGAAGTACCATTTCTTACCCAGGTGTCAACCAGTATTGTAGATAACAGAGTGGATTTCCTGGCTTTACCATTTACTTGCTGTACAAAATTGAGTTACTTAAGCTGTGCCACTGTTCCCTTTTTTCAAATAAACAGCAATAACAAATACTTCCTGTGTAGCATGACATGAGCATTAAATGAAATAATTACTATATTTTTTTACATGAGTAGTAGGTCACTTAGTAGGTGTTTAGCAAATTTTAGCACAATTATTACTTTACTACCTTGTCGACACAAAGACAAATTTCATTCCTCTATATCTCTCCATTTATACTCTCCTGGGATGCTCTCTCTTTTAGTTCCTCATAGTGATTTCCCAAATTGACAAAGAGTTATTTCTAGACTCAGTGAATAAATGACAAATATTAGTTGTTTGACTGAAAAGAATGGATAGTGGGATTTCAAATAGTTGCATGGGTGATTAGAAATGACACTTGTCCATCTGGGGCCCTACTGTAACAACCCTAAAAATGGCACTGCATTAGGAAACTCTTAGAAGCCTTTGTTCAACCAAAAGCAACTCCCGTATCCCACTCTTTCTCCACTTACATGGATGACCTCTCAAGCAACACTTTACTCTGATTTCTACCTTTAGCTTCAAGTAATTGAATGCAGGCTACCTAGTATACTCTGGGCCTATGAAATCCTCTCTCCCAAAATTTGGAATTAAATAAGTAAGTTCTGTTCTTTCCTTTTGATTTTGTAAGTGACTCACATTCGTGTAATAAATTACCATTTCTACTTACACTAGTCTGTTGAATTTACGCATAAGCCATTGTCAGCTGTGAGCATCATCTCTGGTTCACATCCTTGGAAATAAGACATTCACCTTTATTGGTGATTACCCTTATGGAATACAGGACAAAGCTCATCAAAATAGTTGAAAATAAAGGAACGTGGTAGACAAACATAGCAGAATGAGAATGACATTTATAACAATGCATGTTCAAAGTCTTGGACAGAATAAATACATAATTCCAGGAAAGCCAATGCTTTTCTCATACCTGACCTTTTGTTAAGATAGAGACCTTCTGTCTATTCTGATTGCTTACAGGGCTTACATTCAGCTGGAAATGTTGTTGAAATATTAAAATATTACAACTGGCATACAAAGACAAAGAAGGAAGCAAAATATGAAGGGTATGTCACTAGCTATAGTAGTTTTGACATTAATCTGTTAAAAAGAAATAAAGAAAACATGAGAAATGAAATCGATTCTGTTTCATACAGGAAATGGACAGCTGTCTGTCGAGGGTTCCATACTAATCCAAATCATTTTCAACAGGTAAAAATAAGTTCCAATTCTATATGAGCAATGCCCATTTAAATCAAAGTTGGTAGAAGTACTGAACTTATCATTCAAATTTGTTTTTCTTATGATGAAAGTATGTTTGAAAATTAAGAAAAACAGCTTTCAGATCACTATCCGTTAAACACTTTAAGAACTCACACCCAAATCTTGTCCATTTATTTCAACATCTTTTCTCTTGCACAGTTGAAATTATTGAAATTCATTTTACTAACCCAGAGGAGAACAATATTAATATTAATTTTCATTCTGAACACTGTATGAAAAGATTTTTCCCCATTATTAAAAAAGAAAAAACTGTTTAGCATATCTAAATGAATATACAGTTTATAACAGAGTACAATAGTAATCATGAAAAGCTACAAAATGGTATTATTCTCTTAAGACTTCCATCAAACTAACCATAGAAAGTAAAATATGAAATCTAAGCAAAAGTGTTCAGACAGTCATGCATAGATGCATATTGTAAATACTACTATTCAGCTTATTAAAGTTCCCTGTATTGTCTATCTGTAATTTGTGGTTGTTTCATCAGCAGAGAGCATTGTCTGTAAGCTATAGTGCACAACACTTTTAAGAGTTAAAGGAAATGGATAGTGTGAAAAAGCTATGAAAGCAAGCAGACTAATTTGTGGTAATACTGAACTGAATAAAGGCTGATTTCATCAAAGGCAGATGGAAAGATATTTCTGGTTTTTCAAATGTTAATGAATAAATAGCATTTAATTTCATAAAATTTCAGAGTTATTCTGAAGATAATTATTTCATAAAAATTTCTCATTTCCATGGGAGGCAAGCAGCTGCACTGGAGACAAGGGGAGATGTGTGCAATTCAGGGCAGGAGGTCACAGCTCATTATCATAATTCAGAGGAGACTTCCACATGCTAGGAAAGTTATCGGGGAAGAAGCTTAATATGAGAGTGTTCCTTTTCAGTACACATCCAGAAATACTGAAAAGGATAAGAATTTATCCCAGTGAAACTTGGCCTGTTTTTGCCAAAAGAATCTGTCACCCTGAAACAATGGCTCTAATTTTTGCTGCTTGAGAATGAACCAATTTGAAAGTTTTGATCTTGGACATTCTCCCTACATGGCAGGCCAGGTCCTACACCTAGGAACAACTTGAGAAAAAGAGCATCAGAGAGTATTGAAAACACTTGATAGCTCAGTTTTATGTGATGCAGTTGCCAAAAGCAGTTGGATTTATTGTTCAGGATGCTGCATTTAACCTCAGCTAATGAATAAGGGAGATTTTATTTCCTCTATCTTCCTCTCTCAATTGACTCCCTAATTCTCCCATTGGTCCATTATTATTTTTACTTTAATACACTTATTTGTAACCCTTTAATTTTGCATTCTAGACATGTTAGGTGAGTAGATATTAACAAAATCATAAAATAGCAGAGTTGGATGGATATGTAAAAAACAATCATATATGAATCTAAGACCCACACAATCTGAACAATTTGTTTAATATATCTTGGCTAATTTGTTATTGAAACCAGATAAAAACACACATCAACTTTATTCAGACTATAGCTGTGCTTCTTAGTGGGGGATCCAAGATTACATAAATTAGAATAAGCTAAGAACATACTTAAAATATGCATTCCTTGGTCCCTTTCTAGATCTGGTGAATCAGAACCTCTAGGATACAGCCTAGAAACTTGTACTACTAAGAAGATACCAGGTGGTTCTTAGGAATATTAAAATTTTTGAACAACTTCTGTGGTTCATATTGATCCTCTGAGATTCCATGGAATGATATTAATTTTTTCTTTTGTGTCACAGAATGCTTTGTTCTAGTTTTGGCCCTTAGTTCAGTTTGGTGGACTAAAGGGCATGAACAGCACACGTTTTAGAAGACAATTGAATTGCCTCATTTATCTCAAGTATGGAGATTTCATAAACAGGATAGAGCCTGTCAAGTGCATAGAGAGCTGGTATTGATGATATTTTGATGTTAATGGTGATGATTTTAATATTGTCATGTACTGTGAGCCAGGAAAGATGGATCAAGAATACATCCACCATCCATCTCCCACTTGTGCACAGCAGCTTGTCCTTATCTCCCTTGTTATGTTTATTGTATAATCTTTAATATTTTCATTAAGAAATGTAAATTTTAGGTGTATTATGGTTTGGATATGCGGTGTCTCTCAAAATCTCCTGTGTTAATGTTCAGTGGTGGAATGATTAGATTATGAGAGCTATTCCCTAATCAGTGGATTAATCCATTTTGATAGATTAATAATTTGAAAGGATTTCTGATTGGTAACTGTGGGCAGACAGAGCATGGCTGGAGGTGGTGGGTTGTTGGGGCATGCCCTAAGGGATTGTATCTTTCTTCTCTAGCTTCTCCCCGACCCCTCTCCCTTTCTCCTTTTCTTGGCCTCCATTAGCCAAGCAGCAGCCTTCCTCTGCCATGACCTTGGGCAATGCTGCTCTGCCTCACCTTGTGGCCAGAGTAATGGAGTCAGTTGCACTGAACTGAACTTCTGAAACTGTAAGCCAAAATAAACTTTTCCTCCTCTAAGTTGTTTTTGTTGGGTCACAGCAAGGGACATCTGACTAACACAGGGTAAGTCACATCACCTATCTGATCCTATTTACTCATCTCTAAAATAGGAATCTCTATGAGATATCATGCAAGTGTTAGGTGTTTATTGCTGGTAGTCTTGTCCCTGAAATACCACAATCCCTCGTGGTCCCTTGGGTGTAGTTTTCATACTTGTGCACTTCTATTCTCTCCACAAATTATGTACAGTAAAAGCATATTAATTTCAAAGAAATAAATGTACTCTTAAGTATATTTTTATTTTTCCTATATTTTATGTATGTAAAAAATTATACATATTTGTATCAATCTCTTTCCCTTTTTTTGCTGGTGTCTTTTTATTTTAATTACTTATTTCACTGGCACATTATAACTATAGAAAATGGTGGAAATTCATTGTTATATATTCATATATGCACTTAATATAGCAATATAATTGGCCAGTATCATTCCCTAGTATTTCCCCTTTCCTTCCCTCTTCCTTCCGCCCTTGTTCATTTCCTCTACTTTCCTGGCTTCCCTTCAAATTTAATGAAAATTATTTCATTTTCTTTAAAGGACCTATGTGTCAAGCATTGTCTTTGCAGGTATAGTCCCAGCTAACTTTGTTGGTGAGCTTCAATCATGTAGTTATAACACTTCTGAGGATTTCCTCAGAGTTTTAAGGTAGTTTGGGCTCCACTATTCCCAACCTCTCAACTAACAATAGTTGTTAAAAATGTTGGGTCTAGGACTGGGAGTGTAGCTCGTGTAGCTTGCCATTCATGTGCAAAACCCTGTGTTTGATCCTGGTGGGGCGGGCAACAAAACAAAACAGCAACAACAGTAGCAGAAAACCAAAAGTTAGAATATGAATTACTCTAGAGTTAGCTGGGTTGTCTTAAAAAAATGAGTTTACTCTTAGTGTGTCTCTAATTCCTTATCTTAAAAGAAAAAGTAGAATTAAGATTCAATCTGTGGTGGTGTTGAGGGATTAAACATGTTAACTCATGTAAACTGCTTAAAAGAAAGTTACATACTAACGCTCAATAAATGTTAGCTAGAATTATGAAGATAACGATAGTGTGTGCTATTTGGGGACCTACAAAAAACTGAACTAATTTTAAGAACTTTTGTTATTACTCAACCCAGAATAGATATCTTATGTAGGTAAATTAGATTCCCATTGATTTACTTATGAGTTAAACTTTAAAGAAATCTACCCCTCTTTCAACAAATACTATGTAGATTTCATGCATTTTATCTGATAGCAACAAATAATTTCAAGAAAGAGAAAATTCACAAAGGGACTCTCATGGGCAATGAAAGTCAATTTTTCATTTAATTATCAATTGGGTAAAGCTATTGTCAATGTAGAGACTGCTGGTGACATCTCTGGATCAAAGTAGAGAACCAATCATGACTCTGGTTGATTTATATATTCATTAGGGAACATGATGTGAAAAACAACAATTATTCTTTTTTCTCTGTTTATATCAATATTTCCATATGTGTTTATTATTAGAAGATTGTGTTTGGTTCTTGCATGAAAACATTAGAATTAACTAACTGTGCCAAGAATTTGAAATTTATTTCAAAAGCAAAACATGATATGAAGTACTATATAGTTATGATATATGTATATATATCAGACACACATATATAGGCACTATTATGCTCCTGCTTTTACTTATTGTGAGAAAGTTTTCAATAATATAAACAGACTTACATATATCAGGGTTTTGGGTAAGTATCCCCCAAAAGCTCAAGTGTTAAAGGCTTGGTCCTCAGGGTGGCACTTATTAGGAGGCAGTAGAACCTTTGTGAAGTACAGACTTGTGCAAGGTCCTTAGGTTCTTTCAGGGTGTACCCTCAAAGGAGATTGCAAGACCCTGGCCACATCTCTTCCTAACCATGAAGTAAACAGTTTGCTCCACTGAGCACACTCCACCATATGGCACTACACCAGGGATCTGAAAAAAATGGGTCTGCTAGAAAGACCATAGACTGAAACTTGTGGAACCATAATCTTTTTGTCTTTATATGTTCATCATTACAAGTATTTCATTACACCTGACTAATACAACCTATAAGGGTGTATTCCTGGAAGATCCAGGAATAATCTTAAAATGGAGTTTTGTATCAGAGTATTTAAAATTGTCTATTTCAATTAAAAAAAACTGGCAGAAAAGTTTGTATATTCTAGGAAAGAACACCTTAAAATGGGGCATTTATTTAGAGATGATAAAATCAAATCTATACAAAAAGAGAGTTGACCATAGGAGCAGTCACCAGGCCTGACTGGTCACTTCACTTTGTTCTGAATTGGCTGAAACCAATGCAGTATTATTGCTACATAACTTCATTTGGCATTTGAAAACTTTGCTGCCTTGGCAAAGAAGTGATTTCTCCCCCACTCCCCCTGCCACATATTCTACTTACCTGGTGCTTTTCAAAGGGAACTTGTCATTTAACTGCTACCCACTAAGGAAGCTCATGGTAATAGGTGAGAAGTCAAGAGTAATTAATGGACCAAATAGTCTCCCAGAAGTCAAAGTAAATCTTTTTGTAAATAACTCCTGCCAGACTTACTAGAAATATTACATTTGCAGCATCGTGTGGTAGCAGTCAACTTTCACTTTTTTAGTGACAAAAAATTTTGAAGTAATTATCTTAGCTTGATTCTTTAGTGAAATATGGAGGCTTTCTGTGAAGAAACACTGCTGGAATTGTTTCCTTTTTTTCCCCTTCAAGGATGATATTAGAGCTCAAGGAACAAACTTCCACTTAAGACAGAATTAAATAAAAGGCACTCACTGCAGTCAACACAAAGCAAACACCAATAATTTTAGGGCTCAATTTCCTTAAAAGATGAAATAATTTTAGGTTAATGTGCAAAAGTTTGCCTGTAATGACTTCACTTGCAATTTCTCTATGGGGAAGCATTCAGCAGCTCCAATTGGTTTCTCAACAAAGAAATGCACTAGAAAAACAGACAAGTGGCATATTATGGCAAAGCAGAGGAAGTATGCTTTAATGATAGGGAAAGTAATAATCCATATTCTAGACCCAACCTGTTTCTATTATAATCTTTCCAGTTTAAGTTACTTCTTAGAAGACAGAGTGTATTTAAGTATCAGCAAGTACAACACAATGACATATATACCATTCAGTATACTATGTCATATAACTTTGCACATCTTAATTTTATTTCTTTAGATAAAATTCAGCATTGCTATTTTAAAAATTGTCCCTACTTTCTGAAAATATATAACTTCTATTTGTAAAAAAAATTTATTTTACATTTGTCTTATATGGATGTTATTATTATTTAAAATATTCATGATGGTTTTTCAATTTTAAAGAATGCTTTAAGCATTACAAGTAAGAATTGGTCAACATTTCAAAAAGGATTCTTAACCATTTGACTTTCCAAAATACAAAATCCTTTTATTGCACTCCAAATGAAATGTATGAAAAGCATCATCTGTATGAAAGCATACCATTAGCATACACCTGCAGATCACATGGCTTTTGGTTTTTCTCTGTTTCTTGAAAGTATGATTGAGAAAAATGACTTAAGTACAACACTCGTTCTCCCTCTTTGCTCTGTCTCATCTCTTCCTCTATGCCACTGCAAAGAAAATGTCTTAAATTTCTGGACTATAAAGTAACCCAGATTATTCCAATGAAAGCTTACATCTTACCTGCCTAGATATGTGCCTGTACCTACTCAGATCACATATCCAGATACCCCAGTTCATAATTTGTTTCAATGCACAGTAGGGGAAACTTTCAACTTAGAAATTACAGTAATAAGAAAAAAAAAAAAGAGGACATGAAGACAATGATCCTGTTGGGAAGGAGAAAAAAAAATCTGTACTGAGCAAAGACACTGCTAGTTTTAAAAAGAAAGAAGGGATAGGACCCTAGGTTAATAGAGTATAGCATCTTGAGGAGAACAGAAAGCCCAGTGTTTCTGGTATTATAAAGTTTAGTGTTCGAAAGGATATTTGTAGTGAGTTCAAAATATCAGAACATCTAATAGTAGCTGGAGGGTACAAAGAAAGTTTAATTCCAGAGACTAATGCTTAAATTAATGCTGGATGAAGGATGAATGAATATATTGTTTTAGTCTAGGTGATATAACAGAAAAACATATCATTTGTTAGTAGAAATTCTAGTAAGCACTACTACTACCACAGATTATAATGATAATTGTGTTAGTTTTCTGTCATGGGACAGAATGCCTGAGAAAAACAACTTTGGAGGAAACTCTATATTGGCTCATGGTTTTAGAGGTTCCAGTCCATGGTCAGCTCCAAGACAGAAACATCATGCTGGAAGTGTGTGAAGGTATAGGATATCTATTTACCTCATGGTAGCAACTAAGTAGAGAGGAGGGGGGAAAGGGGCCAGGAACATGATGTATCCTTCTATGACATACCCCTAGTGACCTACTTACTCTGACTGGGTAGGCCCCATCCCCTACAGTTTCCATCATCTCTTAATAATGCCTTAAAATTATTAATACATCAATGGATTAACCCATTGATAAGGAGAGAATTTTCATGAGCCAATCACCTCCCACAAGATCTACCTGTGAACATTGCTGCACTGGGGACCAAGTTGTCACCTGAGCCTCTGTGGGGAACTCCAGATCTTACCCATAACAATAATGATGATTCAGTGAGTGTTTCTTGTATGTCAACCATTTTGCTAGGCTCATTACATAGAAAATTCTCATACAATCCTTATAAAAATCTTACCAAGTACCATCATCCTCATTTTGCACATGAGGAAACTGAGACTTACAATACTTAAATAACTTACCCAAATCTTATTTGGTTAGTGACAAAGGCTTTTAAGCCCATCATGGTTGGTCACATGGTCTTCAGCTGCCCTCATGTTTTAATAAGAGAAGCAGTTGTTACGATTCATACTTCATAAGTAGTGACAGAAAGTTACTACAAATCTGGGTAATCTCTTGCATCTATTCGTCTGGCTATAGAGTTGGATCCAAGGATGGGAGTCATGTAACAGTTTTGGGTCACCTTAGTTACTGAAGCAAGTATGATAAGATTCCATTTAATACTGCACATTCACATTGTGCTAAATACCGGACGTGGGTATGGTATAGAGTAAGCAAAGCAGACAGGCGCCCCACCTTCATGGTGCTTAGAGCTTCGGTGGAAAAAAAATAGTAATCGAATAAAGATAAAAATAGCAATTGATTAAAGAATATCATTAAAAACCATTAGAAGAGACGAGAAGAAAAAGTAGATAAAGATAGCATTGGTCTTCGAGCCTGGTATAGTCTAGGGGATCTGGAAAAGCTTGCCAAGGAGAAATGAGCAAAACTTGAAGGAAGAAATGAAAGTAACCAGGTGAAGAGTGAATTGCTTTAGATGGAACTACAGGTACAAACATACTAGGGCAGGAAGAAGATGCTGAAAAAATTAAAAGATAAATGGTGTGACTGGAACTCAGGGCTTGAAAGTAAAGTACATGAAATGAGACTGGCAGAGAAAAGTTAGGAACTCAGTCATAAAATCACACAGAGCTCTATAAATGGAATGGAGAGATGACTCTTTTTGCTTGGGATGATACAGGGTTATGTTTCTCATATGAGTAAAAACAGTGCCCCCTTTTACTCATGGAGTGTCCTCTTTTTATTTTAATTTTAAATCCCCATTTTATTCTTTGGGGAGATCTTTTGAATGATAAGCTATACGATCACCTACTTATAGACAATATTATGGGTTTGGTCATTAATATAAGAATAAAAGCACAAGCCACTGAAGGGTATTACCAGAGTAACACAATCTGATTTAAGGTTTATAAAAGATTCTTTTAACTGTAGTGAGGAGAAGAGATTGGGAAGCAAAAATTATAGCAGAAGACTTAGCCCCAGTTTCTGACAAGACTTGAGACAACATAGGGCTGCACATCTCTCTCTGGTGTCTGACAAGGGAACCCAGATCCATGTGCTCACCCAGAGAAATGATTCAGGGTACTCCTCTAGTCTAGAGTTTCCCAAATGGTTGCAGTCACTCCTTGATCCGTGGTTGACTTGGTTAGCTTTCATAGTAATGACAACTTGATATATGATGTATTAGAAACAGTTTTGAGAACTTCATATGAAATCCCTTACTTAACTCTTGTGAGATCCTTGTCAGAAAAATACTACTACTATTTCTCTAAATGAGAAAACTCACTGCTAAGGTTAATCAAATAATAAATGACCCTAAGAGAATGCAAAGCTATGAAATCTGACTTCAGAGACTGGGCACACAACTACTATCCTACAACATACATGACTGCCAAGTTTTTGCATCCTGTTCCCCATATTTCTTAGTAATTGATAGAGGTTTATTAGGAATAAAAAAAAATCTAAAATCATGAATCATGAAGCCAGGATATTTCAGTGAAATGGATTTTTCCATATGTGATGATTGATGTCCTCATGATCCAGAGTAAAACATGATTTACCTTTGGGATACGATACTATGGACTATCTAACTACTCTTAACAACTTACCATATACTAGGAATCTTTTTATTTCACTAATTCTATGTATATGGGCTTTTTCTTAAATCTACTATTCATGACCTCATGATCTCATATGGCCCCAGGGAATAAGGGTCTGAATTGCTCTTTTGGAAATTGAAAACTTATTTCTTTGAAAATTTTAGCATAATATCCATTGGGTGCCTCAAAAGTAGTCAGTTTTCTCCCTGTGTGCCTCCCTTTTTTTTTTTCCTTTTTTCTTTTTCTTTTTTTTTTTAACCCTAGCAGATCAACAAGCCCTATACAAAACTTCTACCCTAAAGTTTTAGGAAGGACCTTCCTATTCATTCCTGGAAGTTTTTCTTTTGGGCTTTCCCTTTCTTTTCTTATTTATTTTCTTCCAATATTAATAAACACTGACCTCACAATAAGTAGGGATTCATTTGGAATTAGCATTGCTTCTATGGATTTTCTAAAAACAACCGAATAGTTGTTTTTCTGACACGTAAGGTAGGTTCAACATGGACCAATGTCAACCACACCCAAATACCTTGCCAAAACCATGCCCCAGCATCAATACACTTTCATGAGTCTAGTGAGACAGAACACACTTATAACAAGTTAAGCAAAATAACTTTATTACTTACAGATAGGTATCAAGGGACAACAGGAATCCAGAATTCATGGAAAGTTGGTCCCCCAAAGTGCAGGAAAGCCATCCATGGAGGAGGAGGAAGTCTTATCTCTGCATGTTCCACATGGCACACAGCTGAGGTCCCAGCAGCCCACTCTGGGTTTTATACCTCAGGGCAACTTGATGTGCTGAACTGAAGCATTATAGCACATATTGTTCTAGGAGGGATGAGAACAGAGGCCAGGGTATTCCTTGCAATTCCTGTTCATCTCAGGATGTTATATTCCTAGCGCATTCTGTAGTTATTCTGAGAAGCACAAACAAGAGGAGGAAAGAACTAAATTTGCCAGACCATTTGAAGACCAACTTGCAGCGCATATTTACCTCTTTGTATTTTCCTAAATGTTAAATAGGGTCATCTTGTGATAATCTACAATTCACTGTCTTATATATGCTACTTTCTTTCTTCAACACCCCTCCCCTCAATTCCTCAAACAAAATTTAATATTATGTAGTTTTAAAATTTTGTAAAATCTATTACTGTGGAGAAAGGCGGAAATAACTAATGAAACCAGCATTAATACTTTTATGTGTTACTCATGTGAAGAGGTTGATGACATTAAAAGATAAAATGAGGCCAGGCATGGTGGCGCATGCCTATAATCCCAGCACCTGAGAGGCTGAGGCAGGAGGATTGCGAGTTCAAAGCCAGCCTCAGCAACTTAGCGAGGCCCTAAGCGACTCAGTGAGACCCTGTCTCTAAATAAAATGCAAAATAGGACTGGGGTTGTGGCCAAGTGCCCCTGAGTTCAATCCCCAGTTCAAAAAAAAAAAAAAGATAAAATGAGACATTACAGAACAATTTTCCAAATTGTAATTGATCAAATAGTACATGGGCAGAGTCAGGTCTCCTACCTCCCCTGCTCATGTCCCCTGCTCTTTGTGATGGGATATTGATTGTCATGGTGATTGAGAAGAGATATGAAGTGGAAGGGGACTATGACTTAGGTTTGGTAAAATATCTTGAGTTCAGATTTTGGAGTAAGAGTGCCTCAGTTCAAGTCAAAGTTCTGCCTCTCATTAGCAATATGAACTGGGGCAATTTAGTTATGTTGTCAAGTCTAAGTTTCTCTATCATGAGATGGTGATGATAATTTCTACCTTATGGAAACTGTTATAAAGTTTAAAAAATAATTGAAGTCAGAGGAAAATATTTAATAAGTACTAGCTGTTCTAATTAGTATAATTGCCAGTATTTTTTCAATTATATAAATTTTGCTCTAAATTTATCCATCTGAGGTAGGTTTAAACTTTTCACAATTTGTTACGATAAGACTTAGGGTCGCATGGGATCAATAAAAACTCTTAAGATTCTGCAAAGTATATTGATCTATCTTCTCTGGGTTAGCCATACCCCAAAGGCTTTGGCCTTTAAGGGGTGGTAGGAAAGTTGTGCTATCAAAAGTTTTAACTAGACAAATCTTTACATTCTGTTCCATTTACATTCTGGTTGATCTGTGAATTTTTAAAAACCCTAGACACTGGAATCAATCAAAATTGACCAATATCCATTGTAGTTCCATTAATTTTTTCTGATGAACTCTTTCCAGCTTTCATTGACATGCTAGATTCTATTCTGGTCTGTTCTCATTTTAACTTATGCTTACATTCTGTGTTTGGTAGTGTTGAGATCTAAAATAGCCTGCTAAGCTTAAAGTCAAATGCCATAGTTATCTTTAACCTAATGTTTTCATAAGATTTTTCTTTGTGAAATTTTGGTAAATTTTACCTTGAATCAAAAAATGTCTCATTTTCAAAAATCAGTGTATTATGGTTGTCCATAATGGTGGAATTTGCAGTTATATTTTCACACATGCACACAATCTGTTATGGTTTAATACTAGGCTTTGCCCAAAATCTCATGTGTAAGACAATGCCAGAAAGCTTAGAGGTGAAATGATTGGGTTATAAAAGCCTTCACCTAATCAAGGAATTACTCCCCTGATAGGGATTAACTTGGTGGTAACTGTAGGAATGTAGAGTGTAGCTGGAGGGGGTGGTTCCTTAGAGGTGTTCCGTTGAGGTATGTACTTTGTTCATAAGAATGGATCTATCTCTCTGCTTCCTGGTGGTCATATCCTGAGCTGCTTTCCTCCATCACACTATTCCGCCATGTCTGCCTTACTTGGGCACAGAACAATGGAATCAGCCATCTATGGGCTGAGACCTCTGAAACTGTGAGAGCCAAATAAACTTTTATTTCTCTAAAATTGTTCTTGTGAGTTCTTTTGGCCACAACAGTGAAAGAACTGACTAAATCACAATGTAACAGTATTATTTGACCAATATCACTTCTTAGTGCCTTCCCTTTCCTCTTTTCCTTCAAATTCCTGGTCCCTTTCCTCTGTTCTACTGATCTGATCTGCCTTTAATTTTCATGAGTTCTCCCACCCCAATCTTTCTTTTCCTTTTTCTTCTCTAGCTTCCACATATGAGAAAAAAACATATGACTCTTGACATTCTGAGTTTGACTTATTTTGCTTTACAGGTAATGCACCAATATAAAAAAGTGAGGAAAAATCTCTATGTCTGTGTGTACTTTTAAAATAAATAATAAAGAGTTAAATAAAAATGAAACATGGTTTATGACAATTTACTATCTATGCTTAATCTGTTACTTTAATTCTCTGAAGCTTTTGAGATATAAAATGACATTGTTGGATTACATCATTATGTTGTTTGTATTACGTATTAATGTTATATAATTATATCACCATATTGCAAGTTTTAAAGCAGATATTCTATGCTATTTTCTAGAAAGTAGAAGCCATAAACCTTTATAGAATGTCTAGTATGTGTGAGATAATGTGATAAACAATTTCACTAACACTATTTATTTAACACTTACACTATTTATTTAACACTTACACTTCTAGTGATACAGTGATGTGCATAATAACATCTATATCTCACAGATGGAAAGGTGAGGCTCAGAGTCACTTGCGTCACTCCCCAGTGTCACACTCCTGGAAGATGGCACCAATCAGGTATGACTCCAGAGTCAATACTCTAGCAGAGAGTTCCCCGAGACCAGGATATAAGTTAAGTGACCCAAGCTAAACTAGCCTTTTTACTAGCTAAAATAATCCCCATTCCACTGTAGCTCTTTGCATTCATTTTTTGGAATGTACTAGTTTACTAAGGCATATCTCAAAAAAAAAAGAATATTAAGTAGAAAATTAATACAATGGAGTATTTGGTAAAAGCCCTTTAATAAAATATTGTGCCTTAATTTCTTCGAGTACGATGTCTCTTAGGATTGTGACAACTTTGAACACACTCCATATTATTCTAGTCCTAAGGAGTCTCTAATAAAATTGAACTCTGAGAGATTGTTAATACATATTCATTTTTTCAACAATATTTAGTGGAACTTGCTTTGCGTGAGACACTTCAAGTGTAACAATGATCAATTTGCCTATAGTAATCATTCAGAGGATGGACAGGTTTCTGTGAACTGGGACTAGGACAGCAGTTGAGGTGATACTATGATATGAGGGCAGTAGTCTGGTCAGTTGTTCATGACATGACCAAAATACTTGACAAGAATAACAGAGAGAAGGAAAAGTTTATTTAGGGCTCATGGATCCAGAGGTTTTAGTCTATCCTTGGTGGAGTCCTTTGCTCTGAGCCAGGGGTGAGACAGAACATGATGGTGGAAGGGTGTGATGGCGAAAAGCTGTTTAGCTCATGGCAGCCAGGAACTAGAGAGTGAGGAGCCAGGGAAAAGATATAATCCCCAAGGCTATCCATCCCAAGTGACTGGCTTCATCCTTACCACCTGATCTACAGTTACCACCCAGTAGTCCATTTAAATTATTAATGCATCAAATGGGTAATCACTGATGAGGTTACTGTTCTCATAATCTATTTTACCTCTGAACTTTCATGTATTGCCTAACACATGAACTTTTCAGGGGACACTAAAGAAACAAACCATAAGAGGAAGTTTTAAGGAATGGCAAGTCAGCTACCATTGACAACAAAAGATTTCCTACCAGGAGTCATAGATACCAAAATCAAACATAAATTTCCCCAAGATTATGGAGGGCTTTGAAAGTCCAACAAAGGAATTTGGTGATGATTTGCAAGAAGATGAATGTGCAAATTACTCTTCAGTTTATTTCTAAATTTAATTCAAAACAAGAAAATTTGAGGATGATTACTATGATCAAGCATCAATCCCCTAGTAATATATTTGAAAGAAGACAGATAATAATCCTTCTACTTTGTCAATTTCTAGTTTAGAGAATGAAATTTCCTGTCCTCTTTTTTTCTTTCCATATTCAGCATGAATAGAGAGTTGCTCTGTTGACTTACCCCAGGGGGATCATTTGATCCGACACAGATAGGAAATCAAGTCAGCAGCATTCCGCTTCCAATACTTTCTTTGTCAATCTCCCCTACTGTTCTTTCACAGCAGTTCCATCCTCTTGGTGTCATCTCCATAGGATCTTCTCTACGGGATCTTCTTTATGACCCTGGTGACAGGGGAGAGCAAGTGTTATTACCAATACAGAGTTTTAACTCGAGATGGAGATATTTGAGATTTATTGGCCAGAATCTAATGTGAATTGTGGGGCTCTGTATTTTCAAAGAATGCAGGAAATTGACAACAACGACAACAAAACACAAAGTAAATTCTTTCAACATACCCTTTTCAATAATTTCACATTCCAAGGTATCTATGAACGATGAAATCTTCCATGCCTTTGATTTTAAAATTCATGTATGGGTTCAGAAGTCTAAGTGACAACCTCTCAACCAGAAAAAAAGTGAAAGAGGCAGATTAGAAATAACATTCTTAGAAGTTCTAATTACAGAGGAGATTCATTAGATTTTGAGTTATTTGTGGTTTTGACCCTAAGATCATCTGACTTTCTCCTACAAATAATCCTGTGTCCGTTTTCACTGGGCAAAAACTGGGATCCTGCTAGCAGGATCAGATTTGACAAGCAATGTGCTTTCTGCATATAAGGAGGGCAATTTGCAATTATTTAAGAGATTTTGGAGGCTATCCTCAAAAATACATTGTTTGAATCACATTTTATACTATGAGAGCCTGTTTATCTTACAAATTTCAGTATAGTTTGCTTTCCATGCATTTGTTTAGTTATTCACCCATTCATTCATGAGTTAGCATAATATAAGGGAAAGGATATGGGCCTTTTCATTAGATGGACTCCTGCTAAAATTATAGCTTTGATTTAAACAAAATGATATTCTTTGCTTAATTACTACACCAATGAAGAGGTATGCTAAATATAGATAATAGCTAAATACTCCTACCTTTATTTTCTCCCCTTTTATAAGATCAGCAAACTGAAACTTTTAATTGTGTCATTTGAATTTAAGAACATTTTGGTTACCTGGTCATCTTCTATTTCAAGAATTACAATTTCTCCAATACCACTTAAAAATTTTAATTGACAATTCCTGTGATAATTTTTTACTATTTTAAACCTGCTTTTAGTTTATTTAAATTTATATAACATGAAATTTACAATTTTAGCTTTTTGAGCATACAGTTCAGGGACAGTGATTATATTCACAATGTTGCAAAACCATCACTA
Source organism: Glaucomys volans (assembly GCA_020662805.1). Taxonomy (NCBI): domain Eukaryota; kingdom Metazoa; phylum Chordata; class Mammalia; order Rodentia; family Sciuridae; genus Glaucomys; species Glaucomys volans. The sequence goes on from JAJEJO010000292.1 coordinate 293,818, forward strand.
CCATCTGTTTTCAAAACTTTTTCATTACCCCAAGCAGAAATTCTAACCATTCAGCGATAACTCCCCATGCCCCTTTTCTCCAGTTCATGGTACCCTCAATTCTACTTTGTGTCTCTATGAATTTGCCCATGTGAGATATTTGACACCCAAAGCACATACAACAAAAGAACAGTCAATAAAGTTGGCTTCATCAAAATTAAAACTTCTTTGTGTCATTGTCAAGGAATGAAAAGACAATTAACAGAATGAAGAACTATATTTGGAAGTCATGTCTTGTAAAGGTTTGTGCTAGCTAGCTTTCTGTCACTGTGACAAACACCCAAGATGAACAATTTAAAGAAGGTTTCATTTTAGCTGATGGCTTCAGAGGTTTCAGTCCATGATCAACTAGCACCCTTGCTTTGAACCTGTGCAGTGGAGAATGTCACAGCCCTCTGGGATCATATAGGGGAACAAAGCTGCTCACTTCATGGTGGCAGAAAGAGAGAGGAAGAGGACAGGGTCCCAATACTCTCTCCAAGCATACCCTAGGGACCTGACTTCCTTCCAGCATGTCCCACCTTCTAAAGATTCCAGTAGTGGAACCTGCTGGGAACAAAGCTATAACACATGGGCCTTTGGGGAACATTCTACATTCTACATCCAAACTGAAAATATGCAAAGAACTACAACTTAACAACAAAAAAACCCAACAGCTCATTTAGAAAATGGGCAAAGGACTTGAAGAGACATTTCTCCAAGGATATACAAATGATGGATAAACAAAAGAAAATATACTCAACAGTTTTAGTCATTAGGGAAATGTAAATCAAAACCATGGTAAGATACTACTTCATACCTATAAGGATAGCTAAAATCAACAAAAGTGAAAAATGAGAAGTTTTGATGCAAATGTAGGGCAAGTGGAACCTTAATATTTTCCTACTAGAAATGTAAAATAGTGTAGAAACTGTGAAAAATTGTTTGGCAGTTTTTCAAAAAGCCAAATGTGAAATTACCATAAAACAGCAGTTCCAGTTCTCCACGTAGATCCAAAAGAATTGAAATAGGTAGGCAAACCAATACTAGCATGCCAGTGTTCACTAAGGAATTAGTCGCAATAGTCAAAAGGTGGAAACGGTTCAAGTGTTCTTCGATGAATCAATGGATAATCAAATTGAGGTATATATGAAATATTATCCAGCCATTAAAAGGAGTCAAGTTATGTCAGATGCTCCAATATGAATTAACCTTCCCAACATTATATTGAGTGGAAGAATCCAGGCACCAAAACACAAATGCTCTATGATCTTACACCACTTTTTATCATCAGCACCATTGAAATTATTCAGTCAGTTTGCAGCCACGTTTGTTTATGAGGTTCTGGCATTGCTTGTTTCTATATTTTGAATCTTGCAGGACTGTGAATGGATCACCTTTAGATTATTTCCTGTTTCACCTCTTTGTAAAATTATATTCGATATAGAGTATACTAGATTTTGCCTAATTAATGTATATTAAGAACTGCAATAGTCAAGGCACACATAAACATGCACATGTGTACTGAAATAGTCTCATACCACATTTTAATAAAATGAGGCTTTTGTACAGATGTCTAATTTTAAGTAAAAAATAGGGAACAATTTTGATGCTGAACAATTTTATAAAAAGAAATTACTTAAAGTGGAACTAGAAAACTTGAAACCCTGGTCAAAATTATCTAAGAAGGAGATGTGAGCTTAGTGTGAATATTCATATTCATATTAGTTTCCTATGCTTGGCTTTATAAAAATGCATTTTTAAAATGTCATTTAAACTTCATTTTATCACAGCAAATACTGTTCATTGAAAACAATGAGAAAGTTACTCAAATTTTGAAGTGTCTTTTAAATTTCTTTTGCTAAACAAAAATTAAGTATTAGACATCGGGATATGAATGGAGAACAAAATAGGTATCTTTTCTATGATAAATAGTTTCTTTTGTGTACCTATGAATGCATCGCTTATGGAGTTTTTGTCTTTAACACAAAGAAAAAAATCAAGTTATCACATCTAATAATTAAAGTTAGGTAAAGTCAGGGTATAATAAATGCAATGTTGCATTGCATTTTACCAGCAAGAAAATTTTAAAATTCAGTATTTTTTTTTTTTTTTTTTACTTTTTTCCAACTTAAAATCTCTAGTCTCAGAACCACAGCTGATGCCAAAGATAAATAGAATTGATTCTAAAGCAGCCCAACAGGCAATGCAAAAACCATTTCTGCTGAACATGTTCTTTCTACTTTGGGAATCCAAAGCCTAATCTTGTTACATTTGAATGTGTAACCCCTGTCCTGTCACATTCTGATAAGCATCTTTTAGTGCTGGAAGAGCAATTTTCTCTTTAGCTTTAAAATCTCCTGCCTTTACTATAAATAGCAAGTGATTTATTGTCAACTTACTAAGTTTATTTTTGAATTAAAATTTATTTTCATCTGTATGAATAATTTTAGGTTTTGAAAGGATATTGAATCTGTTGTTGGGATCTCCACATGTAGTCTTGCTCTTTTTATTTGCTTCACTCAACCTTCTAACAATAACTCCCATTATTTAAAGGTGTCTTTCAAAAGGGTCTGCCTAGTATTTTCTACTGGGAATTATTTGCAGATATTTGATTTTGATGGGTAAAGTAGAAAAGTTATAACAGGCAAACTGTCTAGATAATATAATATGAATTAATTATTTATTAATGAAATATTTCAATTATCTTTTGACCATTCCACAAAGTTATTTTTAAAATATGTTTTCTTTTTTTTTTTTTTTTTTTTGGGGGGGGGGGAGGGGGTACTAGGGATTGAACTCAGATGCACTCAACCCCTGAACAACATCCCCAGCCCCATTTTGTATTTTATTTAGAGGCAGGGTCTCACTAAGTTGCTGAGGACGTTGCTTTTGCTGAGGCTAGCTTTGAACTTACCATCCTCCTGCCTCAGCCTCCTGAGTCCCTGGGAAAAATATCTGTTTGTTTTCTAAAATAATATTGCATTAAATTCTCAAGAAATAATAAAACTTTTGAATATGGACCAAATATAAACTTCAGTTGCAAAGCACAAATCTTAGCCATGAGTAAATGTATCCATAGAGACCACCATTTTAAAATCCCCGTTCCTGTGTCCTATATCATACTAACATAATTTTAAGAAAGTAATACTCAATAAATTTGAGTTGAATGAATGCTATTTAAAATTTGTGATATGAATTTGATCATTATCCATTTTAGGAGATAACTCTTGTGCCTGATTCCTTGTGTTTCCATAGAAACTTCTATTAGAATGATACTTTTGCTCTGGCCTCTGCACCTGCTCTTCCTCAGAAGACACGGAGGAACCTACTTTTCTGCAATGTTGAAAGAAGAAATTGGCATGTTAGTTTCAGCTGCAAGCTCTCCCTTTAATTGCTCTTGCCTCAGAAGTTTACATCAGCTTATGATTTGGTCCCATTGTAGTTAGAAGCCTGTCCTTCTGTGGGGTGGGGCTACCCTGTACCCTAACTATGTCCGTGACTGCAGAGGGGAAGGGTAAGTACGCTAATTCATAATTAATGTCCACTTGCCTCAATTTTCAGTAATAAGGCTAAATTATTAGTAATAAAGATGTTATTTTTGTTTCAATCTGTTTCTGGCAATATTGGCTTTATTTGTTTCTAAATACAGATGGGGAATAGGGATGTTACCATTGGACTTCTGAACTCTAGTGATTTACTGACTATAAGAGGCCAGCACGACTTCCTATATGCTTGACAGAGTCCAAGAAACTACTCTCAGGTTCTCTTCTATGAAGAAAAATATCCAGTTCTAGCTCTCCTTAGCCACTCTTGAAGGTGTTGACACAGCTTGGAAAATTTTTTTGACACAATAAACTAGAGGAAGAGAAAGGTCTGGATTATACTACACTAGTCGTTCTCCATTAGCCAGTAACAGAATCTCTTGGAGGTCTTGTTACAACAGAGGTTGCTAAGCCCTACCTCTGGAGATTCTAACTAAAGTGGTATGGAATGGAACTGAGAATATGCATTTCTAGCAAATTCTCAGCAGATGCTGATACTTCTGGTCCTGGGACCCCAGTTTGAGAGTCACCGTGCTGGACCAGTGATTCACACCTTCCCTGTGAATCATCTTTAATAAAAATATCAAAACTTGAGGCTTTTCCCAGATAAGTTGTTTTTATTGGTAAAGAGTTCAACTATCAGTATTTGCTTTTAAAAACCTCCCTCAGGCTTTTCTGAATCAGAATATCTAAGGATACCTGCACCTCTTCCAGTTAGCTGGAAGTTGCTTAGTGGCAAGCCCCAGTCATGTTCCAGGTTGGAAACCCAGCAGAAAAGAAATGGACACTGGAGACCTTACTAAAAAGACCTGTTAAGGTGCAACTGCTAGAGGCTTCCGAGACTAGAAGCTGTCATCAATTAGTTTCTCCACTTGTAACAGCAGCTTCCAGGTGACCATGACAGTAAGCTTATCTGATGAAAGCTGGCAGCAGCGGGTCTTTATTTCTACTCATCTCTGAGAGAAAATAGGACAGAGATCATTACTCATTTTACATATGGGAAGAGGGTAAAAATATCTTACAGAGACTATTAGACTTGATGCCCAAAGAGAAGATGTAAGTTGCTTAAAATCACATAGCTTGTTAATGCCAGTCATATCAAACACTTGATTTTACCCAAGTGTTTTCTATCATTTCAGAGCAACAGTTCAGTTTCACATTTTCTCTGTGTGTGTGTGTGTGTGTGTGTGTGTTTGTGAGTGTGTGTCTACACCTAGTTATGATTATATACGTACTTCTAATTTCCATTTATTTGGGTGTGTATGCTAGGAGATAGAAAGTTGATAACAGCACATTTTCTCTTTGCAAATAGTTTGTAATCTAAAGGAAAGAGAAGACATGTACATATATATCTGCAATTCATACTCTCCTAAGGAAAGTAATGAAGATAGAAATTAGAAATACTGGGAAAAAATAAAATCTATCAAACCCCTCCTAATTGTTGTTGCAAATAGTTTATGACCATCATACATCATTTGATGCAGAAGTTTTATCATGTAAAGTGCTAAAATGTATAATTGTGAAAAAACAAATCCTTCTCTTCTATCATGTGCATTTACCTGAACTTTCTAGTTAAGATGATTTTATAAATGACATTTTCAGTGAAGGGTAAGCAAAGATAAGAAGAAGAGAACAAGTATAAAGCCACAAGGTTGAGCTCTTGGTTTTTCAAAAATAGAAGGGAGTCTGCAGCCACGAGAACTATTGTGAAACTGCATTCTTGTGAGTCTTGTGTTAGAGCAGCTCTCATTTGAAAAGACAGTTTATTGCTCACATGTCAAAGAGCACAAATCAACTCCAAACAGCTGAAAACAAGTAACTCCCAATGGTTTAGCAATTGCAGCTCTTTACATAGAGGCAGCACAAGTATGGATTTGGCTAAGATGTTTGATGTCAATCATTAGGCTGTTTTGTTTTTAATATCCAATATTATAATTTGCTAGGATGAAACTGAAAACATAGTATTGATATACAAAGAAGATAATTTCGTATTTGACAATAGTGAAAGGAAATCAGGAGTAAATCCCAGAACAGTGCTATGCCTTTTTGGTCTTGTTTATTTGGTGTAGTGGTATCTGTGCTCCTGAAATGCTAATAATGCAGAGATCCTGAAATGTTTTTACATTTTCTGTACTGCCTTTAGGCAGGGGTAAATTGAAACCATTTAAGAAAAATTCCTACATTCTCTAGACTAAAACAATTTTGAATCTAAAAGGTTTCTTTATTGTTGTTTGGTTTTAGATAAACAATTCATGTCAGAAATAAAACTATTTCCTTTCTAGAAAAGGTAAAATTGCTAATTTACTTGTGTCTTTATCACTTTTCTGTAATGAAAAGTCGTTCTAGTTCTCTCATGGGATGTCTCAAGGTTCCCCATCTTAGCACCTTCAACTGTTTGGACTAGGAGCTTCTTTGTTGTGGGTGAAAGGTCTCCTGTGCTTTGTAAGATGTTTAACAGCATCTCTGGCCTCTGCCCACTGAATGTTAGCAACCATGCCTTCAGTCGTAACCATCAAACCTCCTTCAGACATTACCAACTATCCCCTGGGAAGCTGAGTCCCAAGGTTGAGAACCTCTGGTCTATCTTTTCCCAACTCTTCTCCAATTCAAAATATCTGTAAAATTGCTGCCTTGTTTTTCTAATTAAATCTAGGGTAAACATGAGGTATTACATTTGCAGAATTTATGAAGTAAAAGAGAGGTGGAATGAGAAACATGATAGTGGCTTGAGGAATTTAAGAGAGCACGGTGTTTTCCCTTCGGTTCCCCCAGCTGATGCACTTAGTAGACATATAATTAGGAAGTAAACTAACCATTAAAGAGGCCCCGGGCTTGGGGGTTCCTGGGAAAAGGGGAATAAGAACAATGGGAGGAAGGAGGAAGATAATCCAAGACAATAAAAATCACTATAAAACTCTGAAACAGGCTGAATAAGATCAAAAGATTGGGGCTCGGAAAGATTTTTTTTTTTTTTTTTTTTTTTTTTTTCTGTAGATTGAACTAGTTCTTGATCTTATGGCAGTTTGACTCTTCAGCACAGTCTGGTGATCCAGATAGGACTTCTGAGAACTCTGAGAGTCCTGAGCATGTCAGGGACCTTGGCCGCCCTAGAGCTTTGAAGGCAGTTCGATATAACTGATGTACATAACAGATCTTAAAGAAGAGGAGTGAAGTGATACGCGTTAGCCAGCTTTTCATGATTGTGACCAAAATACTTGATAAGAACAACCTAGAGGAGGAACAGTTTATATGGGCTCATAGTGTCAGAGGTTCTGTCCATGGTTACCTGACTATTTCGTAGGACCTGTGGTGAGGAAGAACATCAGGAGAGAAGGGCATGGTAGAGGAAAGCTGCTCCACTCATGGTATCTAGGAAGTACAGCAGGCAGAAGGAGCCAGGGACAAAATACATAATCCTGCAGTCAGGCCCCCAGAACTTCCTCCAGCCAAGCCTCACCTACCTATAATTATCACCCAGTAATCCCTTCAGATTTATTAACCATCAAATACATTAATCTATTGATTAGGTTACAACTCAAAATCTAGTCATTTGGACTCCTGCATTAACACAGGAGCTTTTGGGGTGGAAGAATGGTCGGGCAAGCCTCAGCATCCTCTCTGCTGTCAGTATCTTCTGAGCAGAGTCAGTGGCACAGGACCCTCTTGGACTTGCTTTTCATAGGACACTGTTTTGGTAAGTTTCTTACACAGTGCTCCGAGTATAAATGCTGAGTATGAGGTACGTGTAAGGTAAATATGAGGCAAGTGTTGTGTTATTACATTCATCTGGTACTCCTTACATGCCTCAGAAACTTTTCTGACTCTTACTGCAACTACATAGTTCACTATTTTTTTTTCTTATCTACAGAGAAAGATGTTTTCTTCTTTTAAAAAAATTTTATGCAACCATCTCTTTGTGGTTATTTTAATTAGCTTCACTGTGTACATGAAGAAAACTTATGACAATAAATGATTATTATTTTACCTCCAATTATAGATCTCACAATTTAGTTTTAAAACAGAAAACATGAGCCAGACATGGTGGCACATGCCTGTAAATCCCAGGGACTCGAGAGACTGACGCAGGAAGATCACAAGTTCAAGTTTCAAGACTGGGAAAATAGTAAGACCCTGTCTCAAAATAAAGATGAAAAAAAGGACTGAAGATGTGGCTCAGGGGTAAAGTGCCTCTAGGTTCAGTCACCAGTACAGATAAAAATTAATTAATTAATTTAAAAAACTGGAAACATGAGAAACATCACCCAGCATGAAAAACATTCAGCATCAACTGCTGAATGGACTTCAAAGATACTAAGTGTACATGACTTCACATTTGGAAACAATTTTGCAGTTTATTTGGGGTTTAAATGTTATGTCTAAGACTTCCATCTAAGGAAACCTTTCCAAAAACAAAGGCTTAAAACATTTATTAGAACTTTCAAGTGTTTCCCTGAATATTCAAATGAAATGGTGAGGTAATGAAAATGTGTCTACATTTTGTTATTTTTTTGGTACCAGGGATTGAATTCAGGAGTGCTTAACCACTGAACCACATCCTCAGACTGTTTTTTTGTTTTGTTTTGTTTTGTTTTTTTTGTATTTTTATTTAGAGACAGGGTCTTGCTGACTTGTATAGGGCCTGGCTAAGTTGCTGAGGCTGGCTTTGAATTTGAGATCCTCCTGTCTCAGCCTCCTGAGCCACTATGATTACAGGCTTGCACCACCACTCCTGGTGAAATCTCTTTTGACTGCAGATATAATCCACTGACTTATTCTCACCTCCTGGCATGTTGGTTAAATGATACATGTAATGCATATAGCATTGATGACTGAAATTCCCAAGGAAGAAGACTTCAATCTATCGTAGATATCTTTAGGTACCATTTTTATTGTCTGATGAATTTGCCAAATTATGTATCTGGCTGCTGGAAAATTTTTAGGAATGATTTAGTTTACCATAGAGAAATTTTCCTTACCTCAGGATGTTCTCTGTTATGACTCTGTTATGGTTCTAATCACAGCTGGTCATTTATTACATATTTATACTTAATATTTTTTCTTTATATTAGGAAAAGCAAATGCTACATTGTGGACCTTCTACCTTCCCTTATCCTTGGTTAAAAATTTTATGTCTTTGCAAATGATCCAGTTACAATGGAGCCATGATGCTGAGCCAATACCCCATATAACTGGTGTCCTTATAAAAGTGGGAAATCGGGACACAACTGACATGCATACAAGGAGAGCGTCACATGAACATGAAGACAGAGATCAAGCTGATGCCTCTACAAACCAAGGAATGTTAATGATGGATTGCCAGCAGCTACCAGAAACTAGGACAGGGATGTGGAACAAATTCTCCCTCTCAGTCTTTGGAAGGAGCCAGCTCTGTTGACACCTTGATCTTGTGCATTTGATCTTTAAATGTATGAGACAATAAATTACTGTTGCTTGACTCACCGAGTTTGTGGAAATGTGTTATGGCAGCACTAGACCAATGTAGCAATCCTACTGTGGCTGTATTTAAGCCAGTCCTAACTATAAGCAATTATGTAAACAATGATTCAGACACTTGAACACACCTTTGTTAAATAATGGAGTAAAGGAAAACCACACAGGCAGTGTTGTTGTACCATCCTTCCCAGGTATTCTTTTATTCTTTGCATCCAAATGGGACACCAGTACTTGCCAGTTCTCCTGGGTTGCAATGTGGAAACAAAATTAGTTATTTCTGGTTGGTTACAGAAAGTAAGATTAAGGCCAATGGGTCAGAGTTACACAGAAGCAAATTTTGGCACAAGGAAAGGAAAATCTTCCAACCAAGACAGCCCAAAATTGGAATGAGAGTTCTCATGAGGCCATGAGGTCACCATCATAACAGAAATGTGTTGTCTAAGGAAGGATTAGTTCTCAGTCGGTGACTGGCCCCTCTAATCCTCTTTTTTTTTGCTTGTGGTGTTGGAGATCAAACCCAGTGCCTTGAGCATGCTAGGCAAGTGCCCTACCACTGGGCTACAACTCCAGCCTTGATCCCTCTAATCCTTATGAAGCAGCTTCCATGACATCTTGCTGTCCAGCAGAAAACAGGTCAGAGGTGAAAAATTAGTTTTTGATAAGAACAAGACTGACTAGAATAGACTGATTTCCAAGGAAGCTATGATGAAACACCTGAGCCTGGGAGAAAGGCAGCAGGGAAGATTATTGTGATAAGCTCAGAAGAAGCTCAAAGAGAACGATTATAGAGACAAGCACTGAAAAAGCATAGGAGGAGGACTTAACAATTACTGGATACTCAGAAAGGAAGAGTTTGCAAGAAAGGTATACTGATGAGTAAATCTTTTACTGGAGGTAAAAAGGAATACAGTAAGGAATATCACAATTGTGCAGCTCTGACAAAAAATGGAAGCAGCAATTACTTTTCAAACCAAAGAAGGTGCCCTACTACTTAGCACTATAAACACTTCTCTGTCCCCTAGAACAGGCAAACCCAAGAGCTACTCATGCTATTACTACTCTACTCATGCATGTTAAAGAACATGGTCATGATTTAACTACCATTTAATATTTTTTTTTCCTCTTAGAATAAGAAAAAAGCTGGCAATAATGCAGCTGTGTTGCTTACGTGGCTAAAAGTAAGACATGAGATCATTTGCTCTATTTTTAACTAGAGCAAATGTTGGGATGCTATTGACAGGTTTAACCATGTGCATATGTGGAAAGGAGATGAAACCGAAAATATGGCACCCAAAGCAAAGCAGAATTTGAGATCAGACCCAGATGAGACCCTATTTTCATATGTTCACCTTGTAATTCTGGCCACAAACCAGACATCTGATATTAAAATTTGATGATGTTTTATGAAGTCGTGCTTTGCTTTAAGCCTTATGACATATTAGAAGCCCAGAAAAGACTCCTAGATTTCCATGCTTCTAATAAAGGTCATTTCTAGTCTGAATTTTAGACAGAGAATTACTGAGAAAACACAGACATTTGAATTTTGATTCCCAGAAAGGCAGACAAAAATTTAGAAATGTTGGGAGAGGTGGTTTTTACCTTTTGATGTTCTTTTATTTCAATTGAATGTTTAAATTCATATTCCTTATGAAAATCGATCATCTTTCTTTATCCTAAAAGACTGCAAGTATCTGCATTATCTAATTTACATCTGCACTGGAAAGAAAATTAGCCTGGGAAATAATTTTCATTTTTTCTAAGAATAAAAGGAGAAACAATGATAATAAAATGCAAAATTTATTAATTTAATCTACAGACTCTAAGGTGTACCTTGAGTAAAACTAAATTGGCACAAGAGTTTTGAAGCTTATTATTTCTTGGCTGCATCATTTCCTCTGGTCCATCATAGAAACATTATTGCAGTATCTGATCTAAACACAGTTAAACACTTTGTCTTCTCCCCTTTCATCTATATAGCACTCTTCTTTCTGCTTTTTTATTTCTAGTATAGGATGCATTGGAGATGTTAAACCTCAGTTCTATTTTGATATTATAATCAATGAACTCACACACATGCAGTACTCCTGTGCTTCATTCATGATCATTTTTTAAGTAGAAGCACAGTGACACATGATGTTTCTCTGCTACTACTCTTTCTAAAATTGATTCCAAAGTAAAGATGCTCTAAATCAAATATTGCTTGTATAATTTCAGTTCTTCTAAATTGTTATTTTGAGAAAAAAGAAAATTTTTATAGAATGTATTTTTTTTTTCAATCTGGATTCAACTGAAAACTGGAAACAGAGTTCTTAGGTTCATTGGAAGATAAAACTAAAAATTCCTTGTTGTACAGGATACTCAATTTTTTATCTCTGTTGAAGATTCCTTGGTAGGCCATGAGCAGTTATGCTTCTCTTTTTCTTCACAGCATGCATTTTTGAAGGAACAAGAAAGGAGGGGGCATGGTAGTAGCATTCTTCCAAGATACAACCAGTTTTATGTTTGCCTTATGGTATCAAAAAACATTTTAAATTTCTCTTGAAAAGTTGTTTCTTCCATATTTTCTCATTTTAGCCTTTAAGATCTACCTCTTCTCTTCTTTGAATAAGTTAGCATTTCATAAACTTCAGTAGGTTGGAGAAGGTGGTAACTCTTATTGTCATGTGACTCCCTTCTTACACTGACAAATTTTGTCCTATGAAAGCTGTACAAATTCAATAGGTTTGCATAGTTATTGATATAACTATTAATATGATATAATATAGAAGCTTTTTCTTTCTTCAATCTCATCATGGTGTGTTGAAATAGAAAAGAAAATTTTTAACTAATAAAAATTATTTCTTTCATCACTTAACTTAAGCTTTCATTAACAACAAACTTAGAATAATCTAATAATTAAGAAATATCTCAATTGTAAGTATTTATGCCCATTTTATCTTGAATTAACTTTATAGTTCATTCAACAACTTTCCTCTTGAATCAAACACATATTTAAATATATATTGACTCACTGGTCAATAGCCTACAGAGATAATTTCATATAAAAATGATAGGTACCATTTATTGATTGTTTAATTCGTACAGTTGCTGTGATAAGCACTTTACAATAATTATTCTAATTTTACTGATGAGGAGATGGATTTTCTATTAGAGAGCTTAACTAAATTTGCCAGAGTCATACACTATTTGCTTGAGAATCAAGAATTTGGATTCTTGAATTAAACTCTAGATCTTATGCTATTTTCAATTGTGTTACAAAATTGGAAGGATGCTTGCAATTTGAGAAATAAAAATATAAACAATTTACAACTATCTTTCATCAAAGCAAATAGGCATTCTGATTTTTCTTGAGTTTATTTCAGTGTCTATTTTTTGTTTTCTCTTGAGAACTAGAGCTAGAAACTCTGGGTAATATGAGATTAGAATGTCATGGCCTTACTTCTATAGCAATTTTTGAGACATGCTTACATTTCATGTTTAGTTGCAGTATTATTTTTTTTAGATTTTCTTATTTCTTCTTTTTAGATATACATGACATTAGAGTGTATTTTGACATACCATATATACATGGAATATAATTTATTATAATTAGGATTATATTCTTGTGGTGATACATGATGTGAAGTTTCACTGATTCAGCATTCATCTATGAACATAGGAAAGTTATATCTGATTCATTCTACTCTCATTCCCATCCCTTCCCTTCATTCCCATTTGTCTAATCCAATGAACTTCTACCTCATCCCCCTTATTGTGTGTTAGCATGCACATATCAGAGAGAACATTTAGCCTTTGACTTTTGGGACTGACTTATTTTACTTAGCATGATAATCTTCAGTTCTATCCATTTACCAGCAAATGCCATGATTTCATTTTTCTTTATGGCTGAGTAGTATTCCATTGTATATATACCATATTTTCTTTATCCATTCAACTGTTGAAGGGCACCTAGGTTGGTTCCATAACTTAGCCATTATGAATTGAGCTACTATAAACATTGATGTGGCTCTATCACTGTAGAATGCTTCTTTAAAGTTCTTTGGGTATATACTGAGGAGTAGGATAACTGAGTCATTTGGTGGTTCCATTCCAAATTTTCTGAGGAATCACTGCACTTCTTTCCATGATGGTTGCACCAATTTGCAGTCCCACCAGCAGTGTATGAGTGAATCTTTTCTCCACATCCTTGCCAACATTTATTGTTAGTTATATTCTTGATAATTGCCATTCTGACTAGAGTGAGATGAAATCTCAGTGTAGTTTTTATTTGCATTTCTCTAATTGTTAGCAATATTGAACAACTATTCATGTATTTGTTGACTATTCATATTTCTTCTTCTGTGAAGCACCTGTTCAGTTCCTTTGCTCATTTATTGTTTGGTTTACTTGTTTTTTGTTGTTAAGTTTTTTGAATTCTTTGTATATCTTGGAGATTAATACTCTATCTGAGGTGCAGGTGGTAAATATATATACAGTTAGCTCATACTAGACAAAGGTGCCATAAATATACATTGGAGAAAAGATAGTCTCTTCAGTGAATGGTCCTGGGAAAACTGGAAATCCATATGTTGTAGAATGAAATTTAATCACTATCTCACCCTGCACAAAATTCAACTCAAAGTGGGTCAAGGACCTAGGCATTAGACCAGAGACCCTGGGTCTACTAGAAGAAAATGTAGGCCCAACTCTCCAACATAATAGCTTAGGAAACAATTTCTTCAACAAGATTCCTTAAGTGCAAGATATAATCAAGAGTCAATAAATGGCCAGGCATGGTGCTGCACCCCTGTAATCCCAGTGGCTTGGAAGGCTAGGGCAGGAGAACTGTGAGTTCAAAACCTTTCTCAGCAAGGCGAGGTTCTAAGCAACTCAGTGAGACCCTGTCTCTAAATAAAAATACAAAATAGGGTTGGGGATGTATCTCAGTGGTTGATTGCCCCTGAGTTCAGTCCCCAGTACCCACCCCCCAAAATCTATAAAATCAATAAATGAGATGGTATCAAACTAAAAAGCTTCTTCACAGCAAAGCAAACAAGAATGTCGAGAGAGAGAGCCTACAGAATGGGAGAAAAATCTTTCCTACCTGTACCTCAGATACAGAATTAATCTCCAGGATATACAAATTTGCAATATTATTTGGAACGATTCACTTTGCTCTGAGTTCAAAGAAATTTAAAAGGAGCATTTAAACTGGTAAAGATTTGTGTGTGTGTGTGCACAGGGGTGTTTCTCTCTTCCTCTGTGCCAGTAGGCCTGAGGTTGGGGAATAACCATTTTAGAGACATTAGATCATGACAGCCCTATTTCTTGTTCTAGAAAGAGAGGTGGTATTTGCCTCCTCTTTCTACTATTTGTGTGCCAGTTCCATTTCTGGGCAAAAAAATCATAAAGATAGGAAATGTCTGCGTTGACTTGTTGCTTAAGCCAAAGAGGCCTCTGTCGTCAAGGGAGATTTTTCTACTTCCTTAGGAATTGTGCCAACCTTTCTCCATAACCATTTTATTCCATAGCCTGTTAAAAATCTCGCTTTAGAGTACATGTTTCTTGTTAATGACTAAAGTCACAATAATCACTCTTTATGGATTTTGAATTAATAAACATATTTACCTGTACCCATACAGAACGATTGAAAAGTGGTGGTGGAGGGGGATGAAACTGGAAACAGAACCGCACTGCTAAACAAAGTGAGATTTACCATAAAAAGAGAAGCAGAGACTTCATCCTAGTACATAAGATAGAAAGAAAATAACAACTCCTCAGAACAATTCAGAATAAAATAAACCAACATTGATCTCCCTGGAAGGATCCTTAATCTATTTTCTAGGAAGTACCTCGGACTGTCTATGTTGTCTGGTGTTTCCTTTTCTTAGAACTGTTCCTGGCATCCCTGATTATTTAAAGTCTTTTAATATCCTTATCAAGGCAGGTAAAACAGGAAAAATCACTTTATTGTCAGTGTCCAGGATGATGAAATAAATAAATTCCCTGGGAATTATATCCTTTATGTGCACACTGAGTGAATCTTAGGGAAAAATACTATGTAAGATTATAAGGCAAAACATAAAAATATCTTTTTTTATTTAGGCCTGTCGATTTAATAAGTTGAGCCATACAACTAATAAGTAGCAAACTTTCATTTATCTGTGTGTGTATGAGTGTGTGTGTGAGTATGTGTGTGTGTGTGTGTGTGTGTGTGTGAAAGAGAGAGAGAGAGGGAATGAGATTGGGGAAGGAAAGAGAAGAAAATTTTAAAAAAATTAGGAATGACACTGAAAACACATTTTCTATGATCAATTTACCTAGTTCTATAGTTGACCAAGATAATCATAAATATTGTCATCTATGAATTCTTTTTAGATAACTTATTTCTTAAGAGATAATCCTGAAATAACTTGATTTGGTTGGCTGTGGAAGATCACTATCCCGAATAGTTTTTTTTCAGAACAATACACTCTTGCTATCATTTCTGAGTGTTAATGTAGTCTTGAGGAAGACTCTATTATATAGAAAATTCTGCTGGAAGATACATAATACTGTGAAATGAGAGCATTCAGAAAAGTAAGAATAATTTATTTCTATATAGCACATTTCTAGTGAACTCAGTCTATAGATAATAAGCATTAATTTCATGCTATGAAGACGTAAAGGACTCCGGCTTATTTAGGGGCCATAGAGAGATTTTGGTTGCACTAAGGAATAATTGAGAATTTATGTTTCTGTATTTTCATTCTGTATTTTACACAATTCCAGATGGCAAAGATGACTTTTTAAAAGTCTGAGAAAAAGAGTCATTCACCTAAAGTCAGAAAACATACACTATGTCTGGCACATGGATAAAACTCCATTGTTAGGAGTTCTCTAATCTTTCAGGTTTAGTGTAATTGCAGGTTTGTTATGACTTGGTCTGTGGAATAACCACTAATCAAAAATCTCTTGGGTTTAGTTGCATTATATAATGGCGGTGACTTCTGCTCACTGTGTGGATATGTGTCAGGGTTTAATGAGAACGACAGCTGTTTTCCAAATGCAATCTTAGGAATACCAGAGCCACAGAGGGCTAACCCAGCTTCTTACGAGTCCAGTTTTTAAATTGGTGCGGGAGGGTGTAAGGTAACAGAATAATTGTTTCTCTCACCAGTTTTGCAAAGGATAATTTATGTGCATAATTTTATTCTAATTAAATTGGTAACTTCCATTTGTGGCACAGAAATTCTTCCTCCTCCAAAAAATACATGGGGAACTGGAAAGTTACCATACTAGGTAATAAAGAAAATTTTTTGGAATCCCATTAGATACAGATCCTATATGATTCATTGGGTGTGCACTTAAGTATTTTATTTTCTTTGGAGTGATTGTGTAAAGGAAAAATTATTCTGATGCTTGTTAAAATGAGGAAATCTTAATTCAAAGACTCTTGCAATGGGAACCAACTCTTACACTGGGGAAAAGAGAAGGAGCTCAACTCCAAGTACAACAAGGACAAGGGGGGGCTTGCAGCTAAGCAGTAGAGTGAGGGAATCAACGATGCAATATTACTAAGCGACATCAAGGGTAGGGTGGTTCTTGCTGAAGGCAGGTCAAGATGGAAGTGATGAATTTGATCAGATGTCAAGGGAGATTATTAAGGGTATGGGTATTTTTGCTATTGGCAAAACTCTTTATTGAAGACAAATCAAAATTAAGGCACATTTGGGAAGAAGGTTCATAGGAACGCAAAATTTTGGTTAAGGAAATGACTTTGTTAATTATTATTAGTGTTTGATTTTTAGTTTTGATTTTTACATTTTCATTGTTGGCACATAGAAATATAATTAATTTTCCTGTGTTTAGACTATATTTTGCAACATTGCTGAACTCTTACTGTGGATTATTTATATGTACAGTATTCTGGGATGTTTTTTGTTGTTTATTTGTTTCTTGGTTTTTTTTTGCACAATTATGTCATCTGCAAATTGGGTGACTTATTTTTTCCTTTTCTACTCTGTATGCCTTTTGTTCTTGTGTTATTTCAGTTACAAGAACTGCCAGTACTATGTTGAATAAGGACAATGGCAGTGAGTACTCTTGCCTTGGTTCTAATCTTAGGGGGAAAGCATTCATTCAGTATTTTCCAACAAAGTACAGTATAAGTAGTAGATTTTGGTAGGTGTGCTTTATCATATTGATAAAGATTGATCCCTATTCATAAAAGACTTTTTTCATGAGTGGTTATGAATTTTAGCACATTTTTTTCTGTATCAGTTGATGTGATCTTTGATTTTTTTTCCTAATAGGCTATTGACTTGGTCAGTTAAAACGTTTGACTTTTGAATGTTGAATCAGTCTGGTGTAACTCAAATATATTCCATGTGGCTATTATGTAGAATTATTTTTATACATTGGTGAATTCAATTTGACAATATTATATTTCTCTCCAGTTTCGTTTTCTTCTTTTGACTGCTTCTTCAGTTCTGAGTATCAGTATTATTCTGACTTCATAAAATGAGTTAGGAAGTATTTCCTCCTCCTCTTCCTCCTCCTCCTCTCCTTCTTCTTCTCCTTTTCTTTCTTTCTTTCTTTCTTTCTTTCTTTCTTTCTTTCTTTTTTTTTGTAAGATTTTATGTAAAATTGGTGTCAATTTTTTTTAAGTTTTTGGAAACTTTCCCAGTGAAATCATCTGGGCCTGGGTATTCTTTTGGGGGTATATCCCATCAAACTGTCATTTTTTGGAAATCATTATAGGGTTATTTAGACTATCTTTTCCATTTTGGCTGAGTTTTAGTAGTTTTTGAGGAAATTGTCTATTATGTCTACATTTTTAAATATAGGAGTATAACTGGTTTTCTGTATTCCCTCGTTATCTTTTTACTGGCTACATAATCTATGGTGATGACCTTCTTTAATTGCTAGTCCAACTGACATATGTCTTCTCTTTATTTTTGTCTTTTTCATTAGAGAGCTATCATCTTTACTGATTTTTTCTGAAGAAGCAATTTTTTTATTTCATTGATTTTCTGTGTTGCTTTTCTATTTCAAATTTCATGACCTTTGTAACTGGCTTTATTATCTCTTTCCTTCTTATGATTTGGATTTATTTTGGTGTATTTTTCCTACTTTATTGAGATGGGAAGTTTGATTATTGATTTGAATCTTTTTGGCTTTTTAAAGGAAGCATCTAGGAGGACAACCACCTCACCATTGTTTTGGCACCACACCACGTATTTTAATGTTTTTTTTTTCTTTTTTCATTTGGTTCCATAGGTATTTTACTTCTTTTGATGCATTTTCTTTTACCCTCAAACTATTTAGATCTGTAATTGTGAATTTCTTAGAATTCACATATTTTCTTCTTGCCTTTCTGTTAATGATTTCTAGTTTGATTTCAGTATTATCAGAGAACATCCTCTGTATAATTTATTTTGAATTTGTTAGTGTTCATGTTATGACTAAGATGTTGTCTATTTTGATTAATATTTCCTGGATCCTTGAAAAAATATTCATTCTGTTGCTATTAGTTGGAATATTATGTCAATAGACATACATATGCCTATTTTCTATACACATCAATTAGATCCTATCCATTGATTATGCTGCTGAGATCCATATTCTTGCAAATTGCTTATCTAAAACTTCTATAATTGCCTCAGAGGTGTTAAAGTTCACAACTAACATTAAGTGATTATTTACTTCTCCTTTCAGCTCTCCTGATTTTGCATCACATATTTTGAGACTGTTGGTTGGTGTGTATAAATTTAGGATCATTAAGTGTTCTTGGTGGACTGGTTCTTTCAACATTATATAACATCTTTCTTTGTCTTTAGTAAATTCCTTTGCTATGGAGTCTATTTTATCAGCTACTGATATCCTACATTGGTATCCTACTCTCTTTTTTTGCAAATTCTACTGAGATTATAATTGTTTCAAATTGAAAATGGAAAAAGACTACAGCTTTTAAAAAATTTCTGATGGTCAAGTAATCCATCTTTATTGCTATTTTTTAAAAAGCACTTAAATAAGATGTATTATTAAGATGATCATTAAAATTAATTTCTAACATTCTAAAAATGATAGATTTCATTGATATCATATGACATTGACAGGTTATTTGAAGGGGAGAATTAGAAATTTCCTGTTATTGTTCTCTCATCCTGATAGTTGCCAGGATGGATAACACCTCTGACCTCAGAAGCACTGTAACCCTAACGCTGCAAGCACAGAGGTCTGGTAGAGAAAATGTACGTAACTCAATTCATTATGGAAACTGACTTGTTTCCTTTCATCAAGAAAGGAGACTATGGAATCAGATAAGTGTAGAAAGTGTTAATAATAAATTGTAATTAATATGCCAAGAAAGGTAAAGCATCTGTAAGTAACTGATGTTTGATGAGATGAGATATCCTGGTTCTCCCATAGGAATTTAATAAAATTCTTTTTATTAACAGTGATGTTTTATGAAATTGTACATTTCAGAGGAAAAATAGATTAAATTTGTAATATCTTTAAAATCTTAGTTTTTGCTTTCTTTTCTCTATCTCTACACTCCCTCATATTTGTTAGGCTAATATTTAATTATTTAAATATTTTGTGTCTTCTGCAAAAGTCAAGTATGGAATCCTGAAAAGCATGAGAAATATATCTTGAGTTCAATTTTTAAGAAATGCTCACAACACCCCTGACTGCAACTGTCTAGTGTTTAGAGAAAATTAAATCCACTCTTTTTACCATGGTCTTTAAAGTCCTATATAATTCATACCTTACTTACCTCTTCCTATCATTCCACAAATACTTGTGGACTACCAGCTTCATGACAGGAATTCAAGAGTGAAAGGATTGGCACTATTTCATATCTTTCTCGAGCATTCTAGTCAGGAGCATTAAATCTATTAAATTAACAGATGCTTTTTCTTCTATACATTTATACCTATGCAGATTCACTAAAGATTAATAGCACATTATTTCTAAATGATTGCTAGTTCTTTTCTGTGGTCTTTTGAATAAAAGAATTAGAGGAACTTATAACATTGTCATTAGAATGAAGCCAGGACATACATTTTTCAGTCCTTGCATAACTACTTTCAAAGTTCAAGGGAATATCTGACAGGTATAATATTTTACCACATGCCTAGACCACCAAGATTGTTTTTAACATGGTAATATGGAGAGGATTTATCTCACAGAAATATTTGAGTGTGTTTCTCCCACAGTTGTGACTTTTATAACAATGAAAATACTCAGCAGACTTCTACCTTTATTCTCCTGTGAAGAGGGTAAGATACACGCTATTGTTTCAACTTTACAAGTGGAGAAACTGAAAACTTAAAATATCAGATGCCAAAGGCCAAAGAGGTAATGCGTGCCATGGCTAAGACTTGAACCTGTTTTAACTTCAAAATTAGTGTGTTTTTCAGCATCAGGTATTATTAAGTGTAGAAAGTCACTTTAAGGCATTTATAAACCTCTTAAAATAATATTCAAAATGTTGCTTGTAGGTTTGAATGTGGTCATTTGAGGGAATGATCTGTGGGTTTAATTGCATTCTTAAAAGACCTATAACTAATAATGATGATGATTATGATAATAATAATAATAATAATAATAATAATAATAATAAACGCTAAGAACTATTGCATTATATTCCATCTATAGGGAGGAAGTAAAAAATTAAGAGTCTCCTACTAACACACAGCTCACTTCTTTCTCTTTCATGTTTGAGAAGCTTCAAGAAATTTAACCTAAGTTACAAATGGACAGTGCATTCAATCACTTACCACTAGTCGGGGATCTATCCTGACACTTGGATGGAAGTGGTCCCTCGAGATGTATCTGTAAAAGAAGGTTCCCTCCTTGGAGACATAAAGAGGAGCATCCGCTCATTAGTTTTCACAGTTCTTTGAATCATCTCCATGTAAAATCACAAAGATTAAAACCAACTATGGGTATTAACGTTTAACCTCTACTCATTTTATTACTGGATACAAGTGGGAGAAGAAGGTTGCCAATTCGTTTACTACTGCAACCTGAAGAAACTTGGACCTGCTTAACTCCTAGTTCGTGCATAGTTGCATCAGGGGAGAAGTAGTAAAAGAGATTAACCTTAATGTCTATAGTGCAGCAATTAGATGGGAAGAGAGACTAGAGACTTATCCTTCAATGAACATGCACTACTTTAGGAAATATAATAAGTCAGGGATCCCCCAAGAAAGCAAATCAAAGCATTTCTTTTTAGCTCTAAAAATAAAATTATAGGCATAACAGATGTGAAAGTGCTTTGAAAAAAGTAGATAAAATGTGAAGACAAATGTGAAGGTTTATGATGGAAACAGTCTTCCCAAAGCCTCCCCAATACTACGTTACATTTCCTGTCCATAAAACTGGTAGAAATGAAATACAGCATTGAGCAAGAGTGTATTAGTAGGGATGACTTAAGAGTGATAAGTATTATTATTAGGAATTAACATATTTTGGTAGGATTACCTAAATTTATTTTTTTAATGCTTTTTTATTTGGGATACTCAAGAATGATATTTTTCCCTTTGGAGAAGAGAGATTAATGTAGGTTAATTCTATTTGCATCTGGCTGAGTGTTCTAAAACTGCTCCTGTGGGTTTAGGGATCAACCACAGATGAATTAACACAAAACCCTTCTCTACTGGCACCATGCTCATTTCTGACTGCTTACCCTAGGTAGTGGTTACAACTCCCTTCTCTGTGAGAAAGAAAGAAAGAAAGGCTTCTGCTCCAGCTTCAGAATTCTTTGTTCTTTATTTTTGACATCTGTTGGATTATTCAGGAAAACAAGATTTCTCTATGTACTCCTCTTGTTCTTTCCTAAGAAATATATTCATAAATTGAGGAGTCTGTGTACACAAGTTTCAAAACTGTCTGATATGCCCGAAGCATCATATGAAGACAAAATTAATGCAAAATTGGAATTCATTTCTCCTCTTGCTTGCATGTACCAAATTGCTTAGGGGTTTAATCACCTACTACTTTTCTTGTGATTTTCCCAAAAGCCACTCCTTACTATGGAGATTAACCAGGATTCTTCCTCATTAGGCAGGAACCTTCGCCTTAGGAGATGGCAAGGGAGTAAAGTGAGTGAGCAAATATAGATGTCTGTTTTGTGGGAGGGAGGGGGAGGAATAGTTATGATTATTCCATTTTAACACTGTTTGCTGCATCCTAAGTGTCTTTATAAAAGATCTATTACTGATAAGCCCTGCTGTAAGGAAGGTCCAGCGGATCTAGCACAGCAGGTAAACTATCCTTTAGCCATGATAGTTGAAGTGTGATTTTCAAACCAACAGAGCAGCAGCAGCAGCAGCAGCAGCACCTGATAACCTATTGAAATTGCAAAATCTTGGGTCCCACCCAGACCTACTGAGGATGGGGCTCCTGCTTTACCAAACCCTCTGGTTATTGCCATATCTCCTGATGTTTGAAAACATCTGCCCTGTTAAGGAGCTATCTTCTGTTCCTTTATGGTTTCTGTACAAATGATTTAATGAGGTTAGTTTATTTTCATGCATCCTTTAATATCACAACTTTCAGTGAAATAAATATTCAACTTTTATCTCACTGTGATTTTGTTTACATTGTTCTCTTCTAAACCATGTTCCATGATTTTATTTCCTTTCTATATTTTCAATTTCCTGGAGCTAATTATTTCCTTTTTACTTTCTTCATTTACTGTGTTTGATCATTCAGTTCTTCCCAAATCATCTAATAGAATCAGAAAATTACTCCAAATGTTTTTTTGCTCTTCACTGCATACATCTACCTCTGGCCCCAGCTGTTCCCTAGGAGAGGTCCCTACGGAGTCCCTCAGCTCCTATTAGTCTCACCATTTTCTGAGCCTTAGGCACAGCTCTCAGTCGAGATGTCCCTTGTCTTCTGTGTATGGATTTCATTTCTTCTGTTTCCATGATGATTGTCCTCTCTTGATTAACTCCTTTCTTCCTTTATCAACTCTCTGATAAAAGCTGAATGCAAATTAATGTTTTTGAAACTTGATTATGGGGAATTCTTTTGTTCTACTCCTAAACTTGAAAATTGGTGATTTTTGTGGTTGCTGTTGTCATTTTTAAAAACAAGCTACTAAAAATGGTATGAAAGACCTGGGTTTATGAGAGAGCTTGTCCAATGATGGGATTTTACTGTTGAGGAATCTGATCCTGTAAAAATCCAATTGTGTTATTAGAGAACCCTCCAGAGTCAACATCTATACATCTTTTTTTCTTTTTTCATTCCTGGAGTTTGGGATCAAACCAAGGGCCTCACCAATGCTAGGCAAGTGCTCTACCATTAAGCTACATACCCAGAGCATATATTTTTTTTTATGGACTCTTAAATTTCAATTATAAACATATTTCAATTTTTTATCATGGAAAAGAGGGGAAAATGGTGAATTTATGCCCGACTACTAGTCAGCAGTACTGGAATTAAGCAGCAGTTGGAGATCAGGGAATTAGTCATTCAAAAGATTTTCAGTTCCCAGTACTTCGACTTTCCCAAACCTCTACTACATTAAGGTTCCCTAAGCTGGAGCTCTTCTAGTTCCCTCTAGACACAAGAAGCTTCCATGTTCCAGCAATCTCTCTGTTTTCTGCTTAGCATCTCACATGAGATGTCAGAGATAGATTGTGTCCCCAAGTTTTGAGATTTTCCTGGAAATCTGCATTACAGAAAACCTTTTTGTTGGGGTGAGATGGAATCTCAGGGTGGTTTTGATTTGCATTTCTCTTATTACTAGGGATGTTGAACATTTTTTCATATATCTGTTGAATGCTTGTAGGTCTTCTTCTGTAAAGTGTCTGCCCATTTCCTTAGCCCATTTATTGATAGGGTTATTTGTATTCTTGGAATACAAGCAACAATAGATGCTGGCAAGGATGTGGGGAAAAAGGTACACTCATACATTGCTGGTGGGATTGCAGATTAGAGCAGCCACCATGGAAAGCGGTGTGGAGATTCCTTAGAAGACTTGGAATGAATCCACCATTTGACCCAGCTATCACACTCCTTGGCCTATACCCAAAGGACCTAAAATCAGCATACTACAGTGATGCAACCACATCAATGTTCATAGCTGCTTAATTCACAATAGCTAGATTGTGGAACCAACCTAGATGCCCTTCATTAGATGAATGGATAAAGAAACTGTGGTATATATACACAATGGACTATTACTCAGCCATAAAGAAGAATAATTATGGCATTTGCAGGTAAATGGATGGAGTTGGAGATGGTCATGCTGAGTGAGATTAGCCAATCCCAAAAACCCAAAGGCCGAATGACTTCTCTGATAAGTGTATGATGATACATAATGTGGGGTGGGAGGAAGGCAAGAATGGAGGAAGAATGGATTGCATAGGAAAAAACAGGAGGGTGGGATTGGGGAGGGGGGTAAGAATAATAACAGAATGAGACAAACATCATTATCCTATACTTAAGTACGATTACACTAATGGTGTGACTATACTTATGTACAACCAGAGAAACAATAGCTGTACCTCATTTGTGTACAAAAAAAATAAAAATAAAAATTTAAAATAAAAAAAGGAAACCTTTTTGTTGTTTTTCTGTTGGAGTCCTTGCAGTCAGTTTTCTCTCCTGCAAATCTGAAGTCTGTAGCTGGTTGAGACATGGCATAAAAAGAATAAATGTACAAGATATTGAAAAGGTGGAGACTGACAGATAGTGAGGACCAGATGGTAGACTAGAGGAATAAAGATGTCAGAGATGAAAGCCAGTTTTCTCACTAGATAGCATTCTCAGTAGATGGTGGAATTTATGTTGTGGCTGCATGTCTTGAATGTGAACATGTTTCATCGTGAGCTATATATGCCAATGTCCAGAAAGTGATTTGTGCTAGGAACAAAGATCTGTTACATACTAAGAAATGGATGCTCTGTTGTATATATGGAAGTGGCTAAAAATTATCATAAGAAGTAAAAAAACTGAGAAAAAATTTTGAGAGAAAAATTTTATAAAGAAAACAGTGCTTTGGATCCTAAAGAAGCAAACAGCTTTACATGTGCAAGAGATTTGATTAAGAAATACCTGTAAAGGACAAGGGGGAGTGGGAGGTAGGAAGGGACGATTTTCACCAAGGGATGAAGCTGACATCTATGAAAGGGAAGTGAGAAGGAGGGTCCAGTCTCACACTAGAGTGCATCTCTCAGAAATTTTTGACCATGGAGGTCCCTGGGTCAAGGTTATTCTTAGTCCTTACTTAGGAATATCCAAGGAAGAGTGTAAACTTGGTGCAAATGTGGTGGTGAATCCAAAGGTGCAGCACCTAGGACTGGTCAACTATTTCTGCTTCTCAAAGCTGTAATTGTTGAAAATGATCTGAAAGGTAAATCTTAGAAATATGAGAGACCCCAGAAAAAAAATGGTGCTACCACAGCTAAAGAGAGGAAGTTGTATGTCATTTACTCATCATTTTTTCTGGGAAGAGAAATGATGGATAAATTATCTTAAAAATGCAAACTCAAGTCTAATACTCTACCCTGTAAAATCTGTAGTTAATAGTCATGTGCAAAAATGTGCATAATTGGAGGCAACATTAATACTGGAGAGAACATAGTTCTGGAGAAGGTGATGAATTGGCTCTAAAGTTTTGAACCATTTATAATTTTCAAATATGCACTTTGAGTTGATTTGAAATATTTCAGACTTGAGTTTCCTAATGGAGTTAATTAATCACAGGTGATTTCATTGCAAGCACAGCACCAATGAGAAACAACGTAGCCACAGCATAAATGGAAATTGAGATGCATCACTCCTCTGTATTTAGTGATGAGGAAGAGACTTTCCCCCGAAGGTTTCATTTTGACTTTGTTAATATGTGATATTCCAATATAGTTGGAAACTCAGTTATAACTACAGACTCTCAATTTATATACTACTTTCTTTGGGAATTTTGAAGTCATCATATGTTTTTGTTATTTTATTGAACTTACTTTTGGAAGCTGAAAGAAATGGCTCCACGGATCTTAAAATCCTTACCCAGGTGCATATAACATTCAACAAAGGTCCAGAAGTATGTGTTCATCTTCAGAAGAACTTGCAATATATTCACCATATATACACACCACATAGGAATTAAATGTTTTGTTTTCTCAAATTGATTCCTGTTTCAAATCTAATTTCTTAGACTGTAACATATAGGAGAGCACCCCTTTCTTAGGTTATACCACTGTGTTCTAGACATGATGTAGGTGTTTGAGAGCTGGTCAATTAACTGTTTCCTAGTTTTAAATCTATTTAACCTCAAATCTGTTAAGTTTCTTTGTGGTACTTGGACCAAAGCCAGAGGCATTCTAATATTCAACTATATCTCCAGTTCTTTAAAAATATTGTTTCTTCAACTTTGTTGGTTTTGAGATAGGTTCTCTCTAAATAGCAAGACAGACCTTGAACTTGGGATCCTCCCTGCATCAGACTTCCAAGTAGATGGGTTTATAGGTACATGCCACCTCACCTGTTTCAAAGATATTAAGTTTTTATAATTTAATCATCAATATTCCTTTTTGGTTTTGTATTATCAAAATCCAGTTCTAACTTTGAGCACCAAGTCTTCGTTTTGTTCTACCAAGTGTCTCATAGTTTTGATATTTTTCAATAGAAACCTAAATAAAAGTGTAGTAACATGGAAGCCTTAATAAAATTAAAACTGCTCCCCTCGGTACTTGATTGGACATGCCAGAAAACCAGTTCTAAAAGATTCTTATGTATTGTACGTTGAAAAACATCTGAAAGGAGAGAAATGGGTTCTCCCACTCACTGTAATGAAACATCTGGCTGGCATACATTCTTCTGGGTTTAAAAAGATCTGCTCTAACAATCACTGATTAAACAGATCATATTTAAAACACTTTTGGAATATGTTCCTTGTTTAAAACAGGAAAAATTGTGTGATTGATATCTAAAAGGAGAATAATTACAAAGATCAGTTTAGTCTAATGATCCATTTCCATTTCTCTAAGAACATCTAAGTAAATGAGTGTGAATACTTTGTGTGCATACACACATGTACACAGAAATGTGTAATAGAGAAATGTTGCATGGTGTGCATAAATATACCTAAATATTCTATGATGCTTAATATTATGTTCCTCCAGATATGTGACCAGATATTTTATTAAATATTATTCTAGGTGTGTCCTTGAGAGTGTCTATGGCATGTGAGTTCAGACTAATTAAAGCATATTTCCCTTCCTAATGTGAATAGGCCTCATCCAATCAGCTGAAGGTCTACATAAGGCAAAATAAATAATTCTATTTCTCTCTCTCTCTCTCTCTCTCTCTCTCTCTTTCTCTCTCTCTCTCTCTCTCTCTCTCTGTGCGTGTGTGTGTGTTTGACTATGAGCTGGGACATTGATCTTCTCCTGTTCTTGGACTCAGACTTGGACTGGAACTCACACTATCAGCTATCCTGTTTTAAGGCCATTGGATTTGGACTGGTACCATATTATTGGCTCTCTTGGGTTTCCAGCTTGCTGACTGCAGATCTTGTGACTTCTCAGTCTCTATAATTCACGTGAATCAACTCCTATTGATTATGTTTCTCAGGAGAACCTTGACCAAGATGCATGCACATGTGTGCGCACACACATGCACACAAACACACACAGCATTAATATGCTTCTAAACTTCAGAGCAGAGTTTCAACTCTTAAAATATGATTAACCTTGTAGGGCACTTTTTTTTGATACTGGTAGAGGTTCAAAATCTTAAAGTCAAAAATAATTACTTCTGTTAAAATTGTGAGATATATGAAATCAGTGCTTTTAGGGACATATGTGATGATGAAAACAATTGAAGTCATTAAGCCTCAGTGAGCTTATTAAAGTGTTTACTGATCGAGTGATTTTGTGTTGAGCTGAATTCAGGTATATCTCCAGGGGTGGCATCAGTAATCCATCTGAATTTTCCATTACTGCTAACACTGAAAAAAAGTAAGAAAAAGGTAATTAAAATTATAATTAAACTAACACTGAGAAGTAACTAGAGAGAAAGGAAGTTTATAATTTTTTCAAAAGTTTTAAGAGAAGCTTTCAGATTTTCAAAGATAAAAATGTCTTGGTTGTGTATTATGCATTTCCTCAGGATGTCTACCTCCTGTAGGTATTCCATAGTCATAAAATTGAATGTGAAGGCTTGACTTATTATTATTACTATTATTATTATTATTAATAGTAATAGTAGTACTAGGGATTGAGCCCATGGGTGCTTTACCATTTTTATTTTTATTTTGAGATAGGATCTCACTAAGTTGCCTAGGGTCTCACTAAATTGTTGAGTCTAACTTCAAACCTTTGATCCTCCTGCCCCAGTCTCCCAAGTTTCTGGGATTACAGATGTACCCCACCATGCTGGCTCATGTTTGAATTATTCCTAGACTTCCATGATATTAAAATGGAAAAGGGAACCTGCAAGATAAAGTAAGTGTAACAACTTTTTTTAAGTAACAGACATTGATATGTTATCCATATAGCTATGTAGAATGATATATTTTCTACATGTATAAATATGTTGAGGAATCAGATATTAAATTTTAGTTGATAGATGTTGGTCCTTGGGTAGAGATTTGTGAGAAGTGATAGAAAGTATTCCAATTTCATGTGTGCTTTTCTGCATTCTGAATTTTCTTGTCCATGCATCCCAATGCTTTTACTAAAAATAGATAACAGTGTCTTCTGGGTCCTTCTAGGTCTCCGTATTTACAAGATGTCTTTTAAGATAAGAAGAATGGCTTCTAGCACAATCTAAAATAATATGATTTCTTTTAAAGTATATTTTTCAAAAAATTTTTGAGCAGTTATTTATCTCTTAAACTGGTTCTAAGGCAGGTTATATGTAGGGAATTTGAGAGACTTCTCATGAAGATTTGTTAAATGAGAATTCTCAAAAGAAACAGCCTTAGCAGGGTTTGGGATGTAGACTGGAGGTTTGAGGAGAGAAAAACACATCTTGAATGACGTGAAACATTCCTCCTCTTGACATCTCCAGAAGAAACTAAGGATTTGCAAAAGGTGAGTTTGCAATTCTGAGGGAAATGAAGGATGAGGATGCATCATACAGAGAGGTGGCAGCCGTGCTTGGAGTGGATGTGAGAGATCTGACATGAGGGAAAGCGGGACATTAGCCAAGCTGAATACCAAGTGAATGCAAGGAGAACTCCAGTGAGCAGCAAGGCTATTTATGATGTGGAATTCCAAGAAGTCTCAAGGATTGGAGAGATCATTTAACTCAGCCATCCACCTGGGCTGTGGGGTTGACAGTGGGATGTTGTCTGCATAAAGAGAATATTAGATCCTCTTCTTCCTATCAACTGCAGAAACCTCCAAACACTTAAATCATACCAATAACCAGGCCCCATGCCCAGAAATTCTGATTGAAGTTAACCCTGGATGGCAACCAGTTGTACATATCTTGCATAAGGTCCAGAAATGATTCAGATGTACAGTCGGGGTGAGAACCACTGTTCTCACACATATTGACCACAGTTCACAAAAGGAAGCAGGCAATGATTCTTACCCAAGATTTTCCCTCTAATAGGACTGAACTCAACTGAGAAGCAGTTCACTCTTTTTAGGATTTCTTTTCAATGACTCTCCAGCCTCTGATTCTGCCTATTAGGGATAATGTGACTGACTCCCAGCTAATTATGACACTGAGTCTCCAGACACTTCAACCAGAACCCTAGCAGAAGAGGGTTTTGCAGTCAGAAGCTACATACATTTTAAGAGGGGGAAAAACATCACTTTCATGCACTACTGAATCACAGTTCTAAAAATATTTTTCTCTTGTTTATGCATGCCTCTGTGCCCTGTGAGAAAAACAGCACAAAAGAAAGAACCAAGGTTGGTCAAGGAGTTCAATGCCCTTTGGGGTTGACTGTAACACCCAGATCGCTGCATTTAAAATTAGGAATGCAGAGTTTTCATGCCATGCATTTCCATGTCATTATGTTTCCACAACACGAGAGCAATTTTGATATAAAACAATATTGCTCTCAAAATGGAGTGCTGTCCTTTGGAATGAAGGCAAATGAGGATTTAGAACCCTTGCAGGTTGTACTGTCAGTACTAATTTGAGTGCTAAAGTTCTATTTGCAAACCTAAGTAAACAGGAATGTAGACAGCTTGAACAAGATGAAATTGTGATATCGCCCAAAGGAACAAGCTGATCGGGGAGAACTCAACATGCATTTGAATCAAGAGCATCTGTAGCAGCTTTAACTCTGCTTCATGTAGTCTGGGCTCAAGTGCGACCAGGGAGGCTTAACCCATGACACCTGGGATGGAGGGCAGAGAGCCATACACTAGACATTCTGATAGCCTCTCCAGATTTTTGCAGCACATGAGGGTTTGTGCTAGACAATGACTACAGCCAATTCTTCTGCAGCTGTCCATCACAGTGGGCTCCAGCACATTCTGCTTCCTGATCTCATCAGCAGCTTAATAAATATTTATTGCTTGTTTAGTGAGCACATGGTAACAAAACTGAATTTGTACTAAATTCGAGTATAAAAAAGTTTTCCTATTTAGACAATGCACATTAAGACACAAGAAAGAATTCTTCCCTTAGAAAATGATAAGTAACTGTTCATATAGTCAAAAGCCTTAGAGCCTAGCAGCACCCAGGGTCTTCTATTGAAACCATAGGGAAAAAAATTATGTAAGGATTTGAGCCCTGAGTAATCCAGCCATGCTGTCCCAGTTAGCTGGCCTCCACTTGAGCAGACAATATCTAAGGTGGCAAAGTTGTGTTGCTTGGACTCTTAAAGTTTCAGTCTGAAACCTGAGCTTGGTGACTGAGTTCATGCACAGAGATAGAAAGAAGAGACGATGTGCCTTCCTGTGAGGACAAGTTTGGCTTCTGGGGATGTAGGGCATTATTCAACAACACTGATCCAGTAAAGCTAATCAAGTTGAAGAGTAAGATTCAGACTAAGTATCCAAACTCCCTGTGGGCAAAGGAAACAAAGCTGCCATGCACACACAGACACAAACTAAATGAAAATCCTCTTCTCTCCTAAGGGGTCTCAAGTCTCTTTTCTCTTAGGTTATAAAAAGTAGTCTGTATCCACAGCTGTATGGAATACAAAATAATTTTCTCCACAAAGTAAAAATGACCTCTCATGGTTACACTATATTTGCTCTGAAGAAAGAGAATTTGTTTTGATAAATATTTTTGTTACATCTTAATCAGCAATGGCAAATTGAAAACAAGACCAAGAAAATAACCATATTTCTAAGAATTAAAAATAAGAGTGACAGAAATGAATGAAAACTAGTCTGGAATAATGAACTTTTAATCTTTAATTTTCAAAATCTCTCTGTGTGTGTATGTGCGTGTGTGTGTGTACTCACACTCACTTGTACACATGAAAGTATTTTTTAGGCCAATTGCACGAAAATAGTGCAATTGGAAATTTCAGCAACTAGTACAAAGTTAGTGGAAAAAGCACCTTTTGGGAAAATCAAAGAAAATGTTCCTCTTTCTCCAGACTGAGTACAGCTCATAGTCTGCTTACTCTATTTCCACTCCCTTCCAGGTGCAGGGTACAACCTGAATAATCTTATTGGTTTGTTATTCTGGATGGCAAAATGCAGTTGTCCTTTTTATCTTAATTAAATTTCTGATAAGAATCCATAAAAACAAAAACCCCCAAACATCATTTAGTTATTTTCCTATTCTAAAGATTGACACATTAAAGTAGTCTTAAACTAGAGCTTCTAAATCCAAGACTCTAAGAGCCCTTGAAAATACAATATATTTTGCATGCATGCGTCTGCATTTTTCTGAAAACAAGGGTTTGCACAGTGACCTGACCCAAAAAAGATTAGCATTAAGCTAAAGTATAGTGTAATTAATAATTAAGAAATATGCACTCAGAATAATATAGTATTTTAAAATTGCATTTAGATTATCCAAATGGATTTCTAGATTTCTAGTACATAAGAATTTGAATTCACCAAAATTGCTTGAAAATAATTTCTTTATAATTTTAGGGGATAATTTCATATGAAAAGTTTTAACAAGATGTTAACTTTCTAAACTTCTAATCTACAGAACCAAGAAAAGACACCTGTCTCTTGCATTTTGTTTTCTTTCACTTATTACTTGTCTATGGTTCTAATTTCCATTCGGCATACCTACACTTTGGTGTAAGTGTATCACATCATAATTGTTGCCACCACAATAGTGTATATTCATGAGTATTCCATGCATCCTAATCTTTTTTTTATTTTAGTTCATTGTACACAAATGGAGTTCAACTATCATTTTTCTGGTTGTACACAAAGTAGAATTTGCCTATTCATACATATACATACGGTAAAGATGTTTGTCTCATTCTATTATCTTTCCTTCCCCACCCCTCCTCACCCCTCATTTTCCTCTATATAATCCATCCCTTCTCCATTCTTTCCATACCTCCCCCCACCCCTGCTATGTGTCATTAACCACTTATAAGAGAAATCATTCAGCCTTTGGTTTTTTGGGATTGGCTTATTTCACTTAACATGATCTTCTCCAATTCCATCCATTTACCTACAAATGTCATAATTTTATTTTTCTTTATGGCTGAATAATATTCCATTGTGTATATAGACCACAGTTTCTTTATCCATTCATCTATTGAAGGGCATCTAGGTTGGTTCCACAATCTAACTATACTGAATTTGGCTGCTATAAACATTGACGTGGCTGCATCACTGTAGGATGCTGCTTTTAAGTCCTTTGGGTATAGGCCAAGGAGTGGGATAGCTGGGTCAAATGGTGGATCCATTCCAAGCTTTCTGAGGAATCTCCACACAGCTTTCCAGAATGACTGCACCTCCAATTTGCAACCCACCAGCAATGTATGAGTGTACCTTTTCCCCCACATCCTTGCTAACACCTCTTATTGCTTGTATTCTTGATAATAGACATTCTAATTGGGGTGAGATGGTATCTTAAGGTAGTTTTGATTTGCATTTCTCTTATTACTAGAGATGTTGAACATTTTTTCATACACCTGTTGATTGCTTGTAGATCCTCTTCTGTGAAGTGTCTGCTCATTTCCTTAGCCCAGAACTACAGAACACTAAAGAAAGAAATTAAAGAAAACCTTAGAAGATGGAAAAATCTCCCATGTTCTTGGATAGGCAGAATTAATATTGTCAAAATGGCCATACTACCAAAAGTGCTCTACAAATTCAATGCAATTCCAATTAAAATCCCAATGACGGATCTCACAGAAATAGAGCAAGCAATCATGAAATTCATTTGGAGGAATAAGAGACCTAGAATAGCAAAAGCAATCCTTAGCAGGAAGAGTGAAGCAGGTGGTATCACAATACCAGACCTTCAAATATACTACAAAGCAATAGTAACAAAAACAGCATGATATTGGCACCAAAATGGGCAGATAGACCAATGGTACAGCATAGAGGACACAGAGACAAACCCACAAAAATAGAGTTATCTCATATTTGACAAAGGAGCCAGAAACATACAATGGAGAAAAGATAGCCTCTTCAACAAATGGTGCTGGGAAAACTGGAAATCCATATGCAGCAAATTGAAACTAAACCCCTATCTCTCACCATGCACAAAACTCAACTCAAAATAAATCAAGGACCTAGGAATTAGCCCAGAGACCCTGAACCTAATAGAAGAAAAAGCAGGTCCAAATCTTCATCATGTCGACCTAGGACCAGACTTCCTTAACATGACTCCCAAAGCTCAAGAAATAAAAGCAGGAATCAATAATTGGAATAGATTCAAACTAAAAAGCTTTTTCTCAGCAAAGGAAACAATCAGCAATGTGAAGAGAGAAAATCTTTGCCACAGACACTTCAGATAGAGCACTAATCTCCAAAATAAATAAAGAACTCAAAAAACTCTACACAAAGAATACAAATAACGCAACCATGCATCCTAATCTTGCATCAAAGACAGGTTAGCAATATATAATTTGAAAATAATACCTACTCTTAAAATTTTAAAAGTTTCACATAATGATTGCACCACACTTTGTTGCAAAAATATTGTTGTAAACTATTATGCACTGAAATACAGTGTTTAGTAACTGAACAGTGCTGCTAATTTCAAGGTATGTGTGTTTTTCCTCTTATCACATGAGAAAGACAGAGTTGGAAGAAGACAAAATCCCTAGTTTCGCTTCCTAATAGAAGATTACAACTCAATGGGCTGAATTTTCTTTTCCATTAAAATGGAAAATATGATTAAAAAGGTAAATCTGATATAGGCTTTATCTTTTGTTACATACATAAACCTAAAAAACATATTTCATAAAATTATGTGTTACTAGTAAGTTAGGTGATTGTCCATGTAATATATAGTAAGATATCTGCATTGTTGTTTTAGAATTTTCTAGTTTCCTTAAATATCATTGCACCTTTATCAATATGACATCTACCCTTTCAGTTCCAGTTTAAATTTTATGATGTTTTCAAAAGGTCTAATATTAAAGTTAACCTGTTTGCCTTTACAGAATAATGTTTATATTTTATTTGCTTAACAAACATTGCTTCATAGATGGAACAATTAGTTTAATAAACATCTCTATAGAAAACATAAAATACAATTTTATTCAGTTTGATAAAACTGATTTGGTGCATTTTCTTCCTGTTCTCTTTTGACTAATGAGAAAAAATGAGCTTTGTACTTTTGCATCAAAATCAAAGGCAATTTGCTTTACATAAGTATCACCTTCCATTTGTATATATACATTTTCAAAATTAACTTGCTTTGTAGATTTTCCAATTTATTCTCTCAAGATGGGGAAAAAATACGGTACAAGAGGACTACATGCAACAACACCTTCTGTTCTACTTAGAAGATTTTCCTTTTTCAGTACTGGGCATTGAACCCAGGGCCTCTCACATACTAGGGCAAGTGCTGGATTGCTGAGACCTTAGAAGATTTTTGATGCTGATCTCTTTTCCCCAATTCTGCAGACCAGAATTCTAACATGATGAAACTCTTGCTTTTTACCTAATTCATTTATAATTCTAATATTAGAATTATATAATTAGAGTGTGTCTATCACAAAGGATATCATTTAAGCAGTATGGTTATTTATATTTTTAGGAACTAGAAGGAACTTTAAAAAGCTTCCTCTGATGTAGAAATCTTCACCTTTACCTGGATAGGGGTGACAGCCAACTGGGGCAGTGCCAGGCATCTGTCCATATTTAGTCCAACACCAATTGATGCCCTCCCCGTTCTCATTTTTGCCTTTAGACATTCTCAGAGCTAACACAGAGATAGTGGCAGTCCCCTTCAGGTTCAACTTCATTGTCCTGGCTATTCAAGAATAATATCAAGGAAAGTTGTTCCTTTATCTACATGAATGTGTTATAGAGTCTTGTTCTCATGGCCCTCAATAAAGGTCTGCCCTTTAGAATGATGGTAATTCTCTTATGATTTCCACATTGTTCAGTTTCTAATCCTCCTGGAAGTACAATCCTCTTTAAAAAGAGTCATTTTTATCCAGTCTTATGTATATTCTGCTATATTCCAGAGATTCTCATTTCTAAGTTCAAACACCTCTTTCCAACCTGAGAGCTAGAAGACCAGGATTGACTCCATATTTATTTTAGACTTGTTAGGGTAACAAAAATGTAACTTGTGATCTACTAGGTCTTTTATTTGGTAAATATGTGGAATCCATCAGACTTTCTCTTAGGAATCATTCAGTATCTTAAAAATATGACCTTTTATTGCAATTTTCAAATCAGCAGATCAGAGACATGCAAAATTAAGATCAAAGTCAGTATGTAAAAAATGGTGTAAGACAACAGAACTAGAGACGTAGTTAAATTTCTTCCCCTGCTGAAAAGAAAAACTCTATGCTTTCTTTTTCCATATTATTTCCCAAAAAAGGTAAAGTTGCAAAACTTTGAAAAATGAGGAATAAAGTTACTTCTCCATCTGAAGCTGAAACTAATGAAAAGTGTTTCAGTTTATTTGTTGTTATTTTCTATTGCTCTCTGTCTTCCTGCAGGCATTTCTTTGTTCTTTCAGACACACATAGAAGTCTTGAGTCTAGAGCCCAATTAAAGCTAAATTATTATTGACACAGAATGGAATAAAAAACTTCTTAAAAGAAAGCAGGTCTTGAAACTGGGAAAAGTGGCCATCATTTCCATTCTCTTTATGCTGTGTCTTTGTTGCTTCTCTAAGGCAATTTCTCTTTTAGGAATGGAAATGCCTAAGAAACAAGATGGGTCAATAACTGAGTTAGGAATTAGATAAAAATCTTACAAAACAACAGCAACAAAATAGTGATAGAATTGGACATTTCCATTTTTAGAAGTTTGAGTATTATATTGCTTTTTAAATTTGCTTCACTTTTTATCCCCTTAGTGCTTTTTAAAGTCCCCTTGGAAACTCAGGAGCCTGAACCCTCCTACGTGTTTGCACTGGAATCTGAAAGAGAGGGTAGTATTTCTGGGCCACGTAGCTAGGAACATGGTAGTGGAGTTCAAAGTGAGAAAAAAACAAAGGAGATATCATGCTTGAAGAGTGTGAATTTTTATCACCTGAATTTAGGATCTGGATTCAAATGTATTGTTCGCCTCTGTCTGCATACATTTTGGCAGGTTACTTTTTTGATTTCTAGCATCATTATTTCTTTCACACAAAGTATTCCCTAGGGACAAACTCTAGAATAGCATTGTTCTGAGTTCTCAGTGCTCAGAGCTTTCAGTGCTTCCTCCTAAGTTCATAATAACAAGGGAGTGACATTTATACCTGTTTGTTTTCTTGGGGCATTGTGAGCAATACCACAGCATTTAATAATAGACAATTATTGTTGATAAATATAATTAGTCATGAGTTAATTTAAATTCAAAGGACACTTATGTCTTCATCTCTTTTTATTTGTTCTTATTTTGATCCATTATTTTTTAAAATTCAGAGACATTTATAGAATTTATTTTCAGG
This sequence comes from Glaucomys volans, assembly GCA_020662805.1. NCBI lineage: Eukaryota > Metazoa > Chordata > Mammalia > Rodentia > Sciuridae > Glaucomys > Glaucomys volans. Next base: position 330,786 of record JAJEJO010000292.1, read on the forward strand.
CTGGGGATATGGCTCAGTTGGTAGAGTGCCTGCCTTGCAAGCACAAGGCCCTGGGGTCAATCCCCAGCACCGCAAAAAAAAAAAAAAAAAAATCCTCTTTATAGCACTTATTTTCAAAATTGTGCCTATGTGTTTAGAAAAATCACTTAGTTTATAAACATTTTATGGGGACAGAATATAAATAGATCTTTTTAATTATAAAAATCATCAGACTATTTTGTATTGCAGTTGGTTAGTGACTACATGCCATACCATATAATAATGGTTCTACAATTGGAATTTAAAGCAGAAAAAATCTATTTCCATGTTTTTTGCTACTGAACTGAAGAACATAAAAACTACATCTTACTGAATCCAATATGCCAGTGAATGAAAAAGCATACAAATACTATAGCATTTTCTCTGATAAAGTAATCAAATGTACCAAAATGAAAAGATGAATGCCATTTTTGTGATGTTTGACAAATTGGTCTTCATAATTAAAATGTATATGAAATTTTAAGCTATTTTAAAGCAATATCGATTTTATCTAAAAAACTTTTGTCTGACATAATAGAATCTCTATACTTACATTCATTTCTTATCCTGGTAGGAAAGTGGTTCGATATATGCAGGCACTTAGAAGAGCACACTCTAAACTTTTCTCTGGGGTCAAATGTTTTTATAATACTCTTTACTGGGCAATTACAGACAACCCATCCTCTCACACTTTATTTAAAAATGCTAAATGACACATTTAAAAATCTCTATTTTGTTGCCCACTAGATTTTTCCTAAGAACTCTATTTCCTCAATATTATTTTCTTTTTGCATCAACAAGTATATCTCTTACATTTCTTGGAATTATTGATCATCTTTAGTAAAATAAGTTTCCCAGTGGTTACAAATGACTTGTGGATGTGCTGAAAGAAAGTTCATTGATCTTGAATCCAATAATCCCATATGCAGCAGATAGAAACCTTTATGAATGCCATTTATTTATAGGTTTCTATTATGTTGCTCAGTTCATAGGACTTCAGGTACTGGTTTATCATTATGACTGTGCCTTTGAAGCCAATAATAAAAATACCAATAGCAGATTATGAAAAAAATCAGTTTTACTTAGGTCTGTATTCACACAATAACACTATCCCGTTAAAATAATTGGCTCCTTCAAATTTCAATAAAACCTTGCTTCTTTTATGTTTTCATTCATGTGATGAGTCATTTTCCCTGAAGCTTTGTCTCATAATACACTTATTTAAATTATAATCTCATCTAATTCAATATCTATTTTTTAAAAAACATTGAAAAATAGTAAAGAAGTTTCTCTTAGCAACTGAAACCTTCGGAAGAGTGGCATTCATTTAAAATAACGTCCTAATAGCATTTGGATTAATTAATTAATTTGGAAGCAGTTTCTGTTCTAATACTTTTTAGAATGTCTTTTTACAAAAATTTCAATTGTCTATGTAATCTGTTTTTTCGCAGTATGAAACATCGGTGTGGTGGTATATATTTAGGCAGCATAGCTATCAGACAGACCCACTATAGTGATTTTGCTTCTGCAAAGATTCAACTTAGTGGCAAATTAGAGGCATGTTTAGAAAATAAATGGCCCCATTGTGCCCTAACTGTCTATTAGTCATCTTGCCAATGAAGTCCAGCTGTAGTGTTCTTAGGGTGATTGAACATGACTCCTGGGTATGTCTGCCATTTCAAGGCAAAGGAAAATTCCAACCCAAAAAATGGGAAGTCTGGGAATTTCTCCCTACATCTTTTCCTTCTTTTCTGTCCCTGTCCTTTCAGATTTAGCTTTCAGATTGAATGCTTATTCCCCATTGCCTTGCTTTTGTTGCCATAATTCTTCACCTATAGTGAAGTAAGACCCACACATTCAGACCCTGTGCGGCACTGACAATGAGACAGATGAAATCTGTACTTCAGGTGAGTCTGTATTCACACGTGAATCTCAGCTTAACTACAAGGAGACAATTCAGTGTCAACATGGAGCAAAGATGTATTGATGCAATCAGCTGTTTTTCACAGAATAAGCATGCTTACTTGAGTAATAAACATTTAGGTTGTAACACTGAAAAGTTAATGTTAATACAACTATTATATGTGAAATATCTCAACCACTATGTAACGTAGGGAATTTTTAAAAATATATGTATAAATTCAGATAGCTCGACACAATTGTGCAGCTGAAGTATCAAAAGACTTTATCATTGGATGAAAAACAAAAGATTGGCCCTGTATTGTAAATATACATCATATCCTGTTGAGCACAAATAGGTTTTAAGGCATAAGGAAAATTTCTACCAAACTTATTTTGACTTGAGTATCCACTCCATTCAGGTTTGTATTGCCAAGTGAAACTTCTAGGCTGGTGTCAGCAAGTATCTGGCAGGATTAGTCTCTAGTTCTGAGCTAATGGCAGACATGGCTAATCAATCATGGCACTCTTTCTTGCTGAGTCCAGATTCAGCCTTAGGTATCATCACAAGTGCCAAGTCCATTACTTTATATAATAGCTGCCTGAAGAACTCTGCTGCAAAAGATTGTATTTGCAATCCTAGTTTTGGGCAGCTCTTCTGGGCTGCAACAGTTGAAGAGTACTGATAGAAAAGAAAATGACTAAGAGTATATAAAAATAATTCAACTTAAGTAACTTATCCATTTAAATATAATAATTTGTACATTCCAAGGAACCAACATAGCTTTCAAAATTCCAAAATTGCCAATGGTAATAGGATTAAAAATTTTCCTTTGTCATCACTTACTCCTCTTGCCTTTGTTTTCATAGTCAAACCTTCTTTTAAAAGCTGCCTATATTTTTATCTATGTGAAGGCACTTCAAATTCCTAAACTTTTTCTCACCTGGCATCCATCCCTACCACCCTTCTTCACTTGGATTAAAAATCACTTCAATGCAATTAAATACAGCAGAGAATTTTTATCTTTTATTTTTCTTGATTTCCAAGCAGGCTTCAATACTGTTGACTTCTTTCTTCTTCCACAAGATTCTCTCTCCTTACTATCTACCATAGAACACATTCTTGGGTCCCTTCTCCTTTGTCTTCAAATTTCATTATTATTATTATTATTATTATTATTATTATTATTATTCCTTCTAAATCTGAAATTAAACTTTAAGTGTTATTTTTCAGAGGTCTGGGCAAAGTTCTTTTTTTCTATTTGCATGTTCTTCCCTGGGTGGACTAATCCCATTCTATGTGTTAAAATCTCTTCTGTGCATTTATGGCCCACCATCCCAAGTCTGTATTTAAAGCAGAGCATCCCTCCTGGGCCTAGGAAGATTTTCCAGATGCCCTACATGGTTCTTTTTGAACCAAATCAAAACAGGTTGCTTTGCCTTTCTTATAAAACTGCTGCGGCCTCTTCAATGCACCCTATCACAACAAAGAGCCCCATATTTCATCCAGTTACTCAGACCAGAAATGGGAAGTTCTCCTGACTGGTTTCCCCTCCTCCCCTGTCACCATGCTTTTTACCTGTTCTTCCCCTTTTATTGTCCTGATAATTTCCAAATCAGTCCATTTTCTCAATTCCCATGATCACTAGTCTAATTATTTTCCCTATTCAAGTCATTCTTCATACTGCTGCTACTGCAACTGCTGTAAAACTGGTATGTCCCTTGACCACTTAAAACCCTATTAACATTTCCCTTTGTCATTTACATCATATCCAAATTTCTCACGAGATTTTCTGTGACCTGACTCCTTTATAGGTCTCTGGCTGCAAGATTCAGTTCCCTTTGTTCTGAATTGCATCAATACGGGGCTTGTCTCCATTCAATAAAGGACATTGTCTTACCTGAGCAATGCCACACATTTTATTAATTAATTTGGGAACCCAAACATCTCATATATTTGCTCTTTAAGGAGCAAACCTTCTCTGAACACTCTGGTTGAGTCAATCACTCCTGTTGCTGGTTTCCATCTGGCTTACTATCTTCCATTTTAAAACCATTACCAAACTTGTACCTTTTATTACTGCGTAAAGGCAGGTTTTTATAATTGTTCAGTTTTGGGCTGCATCTTGAGCATAGGCACTTCAGAAATATTTCAGAAATATTGGTAGTTTAGGGAATTTTCCAGGGAATTTTTCCACCTCGAGAGTACCACTCTTGCTTTGAAGGAAGCTGCCTCTTCCATGGGACATAATCCTGCAGGACGATAAGGGCCCTGTTTTCCCCTAATCCAAGGTCAGGGATATGATTGTGTTTGTGTATTTGTTGTTCCCTTACTGGAACTTGCATCTTGAGCAGGGTGTCAAAAAGTCGAACACAAGAGTCAGACCCTTTCCATTGGAGGTGCTGGAGCTGCTCCTAAGTTCCAGTCTTAGCTCCAGGGAGCAACTGTGGAGTTCTCCAGCTCTCGGCACTGCTACCCACCTGTTGCTTCTCTGGACTCTAGATTTGTAATAAATTCTCTTTGTCTTAAACAAAATTGTCATTTTGTTTTGTTTGTGAAAAGAGAACCCTAATTGACAGTTCTTACTTTTTTCTTTTAACATGTCAAAAATGCATCATGAGTTGTCTGGGATTCTGGATCTGTGTCTTTGGTTTGTGGCCATTTTAGCTGATATTTCAAACAGATAACAGTCTATAGTTTTATTTCCGCCAAGTTTGGGTGTTACATGGGTTTTTAACTATTTCCATCTCAATCAGCCCTACATTCACAGATTCACTTGCACATCTTCCCCCACCATATAGTTATTTATCATCTCAGATATTGTCTAGATGTTAAAAGAACAAAGATGAAAGCACATTGTTTGGTTTCAAATTATTGGTGATGAGATGTGCTAACAAACTGTCTCAGTACCTTGAGATGTGATAAATATAGCAAAAGGATTTAACAAAGTGTTTGTTTCCAGGGCAGTGAGGACTAAGTTCCTCTGACAATGCAGGCAAGTAGGCTTCTCAGAGGAGGACCAACTACGTCCACAAGAGTGGAAGAAGCACGATGTGATATTTGAGGCTAGGTGTTGTCATCACTAAAGCCACAGACCCTGAAACAGGCTGGATCTAAACCCTGTCTTTGCACCTATGGTATAGTTTCTCATACGAAATAAAGTCACAGAACAAAACAGCAACAAAACCCCACACATTCTGGAGTCATTCTAAGTTGCTAAATACAATACCTAAGTTGCTAAATACAATACCTGATGATTGGGAACACAGAGGGCAGAGGAACAAGTTAAATGACACCACAAGAATGCCATCAGCAAAATCCATAATTTAAAAAATTCCACAGAACAAAATCTCCATCTTGCAATAAAGATCCAAAGAAAATAGAGGTAGTGGGAAACTAGAGATGAAAAGGAATTTGAGAGATATTAACCATGAACTGTGTGGAATTTGTTTGGGTTCTGATTCAGAAAATCCAATAGAAAAGAACATTGTTGAGGCAAAGATGGAAACTTACATACTTACTATATTTGAGGAATAATTGTAAATCCATAGCTTTTACAGTGATGTTATTGTTATGTTTAAGAAAGTCCCTGGTGGGTGTGGTGGTGCATGTAATCCCAGTGGCTTGGGAGGCTGACCCAGGAGGGTCCTAAATTCAAAGCCAGCCTCAGCACCTTAGCAAGTCCCTAAGCAACTTGGAGACCCTGTCTCTAAATAAAATATATAAAAGAGTTTGGGATGTGACTCAGTAGTTAAGCATCCCTGGGTTCAATCCCTGGGAGCAAAAAACAAGTCCCTTAACATTTGAGAGACAAGTGAAGGAATATTTACAAACAACTAGGAAAATGTTTAAAATGTGCTTCATAAATCTATACTCCAAAATTTACTTCACAAATCTATACTCCAAATCTATACTTTGAAAGGGAGGTGAAATGGGAATATATGGAAAGCAGAGTGGACATGAGTTGTTGATGAACATTAGATAGTTAAATGAAAGTAAATTTGATTTAAAAGGGTTTTAATTAAAAGTAAATAAAATCCTGATCTGCCATTTACACATGTGATCTTAGATCTGTTTGAACCTCAGGTTTAATGGTAAAACAGGGATGATAACAGTAAACTGTCATTTACCTTTAGGATTGTTGAAAGGATTAAATGAGCTAATTTATTGAATAATGTAATTAGGTCAAGCCTGACCCAGAAGATTTTGCCATCGTCACTAGCAGCTGGCAGAGCATGAAGGAAAACTCCATGAGAAAGAAAGACTGCAGAGGAAACTGAATATGTGAGACATCTACAATAGGGAGAAAAAATTAAAAGGCAAGAAGTAAAGTTTTAAGGAAATAGAGGTCTTAGGGGGACAGTGGATATATTTGATCATTGCTCTCTAATTTGCCTATGGTTCCAGGCCTTGAACTCAGAAACAAGAATAGAGAAAACAGAAAGAAATAATTTCATCCTGTTTGTTTTAATTTGTGCTAAGCGATAAGCTCTGTTGAAATAGTTGATAATTGTACTTTATCATTAACGTGACTCATTCATTTAAAAGTCTTATAGTGCATTTCCAGAGAGAGGCAATTTCACTGTGATGAAGTTTTCTGATGCTATTGCCTTTGTGAGAACCACATTTCATAGTTCACTACCCATGATGTTTTTAATCTTCCCAGTAATGGCTTTACCTAAATTCAGCAGCCTGTGTGAATCATGGAAAACATATATTACCTTCCATGTTAGGTATAACTGATTATTTTATTAATATTAATATTATTTATATGATAGCAATTAATCCTCTGTACATGGTGAGGCCACGATCAGGCTGGCTCGGTTGTTGCCACTATGTGGTGCTGTATGTGATGACTTCAGTAACCACCCCAGTTACTACATCAGCATCACTAGGGAGTCTGAGTGTTATTTACATTTAAATAGTGATGAGTTTCTGGCCTACTTTGATTATTTTATTAAATGTATGAGAAAAATTAGAAATAGCATCACTTTAAAATTTAAAAAGATCAATAAAGGTCACCTGGATATATTGACAGTAAAAGGGAATATCAGACGTCCACATAAATATATGGTTGGTTGAGTTGTAGATTTTTCTCCATAGATGTTTTATGTTTTACACAGATTTTGTTGATTTATTGCTATGCATTTTCTGTTGTTTCTTTTTTTTGCTTTTTATATGCCATTTTGAAATTCTTCTTATCCAACTCTATGCTATTACAGAAAAATAAACTCTATTTTATAAATTTTTCTAAACTCATCAAGATTTATCTGTGGATTGCTTGCGATTTAACATGGACACAATTATACTCCTTGTGGCCCTTACTTCTGTTTTCCTAAGACTTCCTATACATTGTTAAATGAAATTGTCAATAGTTGTACTGGTCAGCGTTTTGTCACTGTGACCAAAACACCTGAGAAAACTACTTAGAAGAGGAAAGATTTATCATGGTTTCAGAGGTTTCAGTGCATGATGAGTTGGCTCCATTGCTGTGGGCCTGAAGTGAGGAAGAATATCATGGTGGAAACACAAGTCAGAAGAAATCTGCAAACTTCATGGCAGCCAGGAAGCAGAGAATGAGAAAGGGGCCGGGGCAAAAAGAATTCCCCAAAGGAATGCCCCCAGTCCCTCTAACTAGTCCCATCTGCTACACTTTCCAATACCTTGTAATGATATCTTTAAATCACTAGTGGATTAATCCACTGATGAGGTCAGAGCTGTGTGAACCAGTCACATCCCCACAGTCTTACCTCTGAACATTGCTGAACTGGGGACCACAATTTCAACACATGAACTTTTGGACAACAGATCCAAACCACAACAAAAATAGTCATTTCAGTGTAGTCTCTCATTTAAAAAATAACATTCTTAAGTATTCACCATTGAAATTGTTGTTTTCTGTAGATTTTGGCAGATATTTTTAGAATTCCTATCAGTTCAAGGAAACACCTTTTAATTTATGATTTACTAAAATCATAAATTGATTTCTTAAGAATTGTCCTGAATTTATAAGGTATTTTCTATATTTATTGAAGCAATCAGTTTTTACCATCAGGCTTTGGTAAATTTTATGGGCTCTAAATATATTCAGAATTTCTAATATTAAATAAATTTTAACTTATAAAAGTCAACAGACTACTACAATAAATCTTGATATTCAGGTTCAGGCATCTATTTTTTGCTATTCTTATTTCCTCCATGTTTTTCCCTACATGTTCCCCTCAGTTATTAATATTTTTTTCTTTTTTTTTTTCTGGTGCTGGGGATTGAATCCAGGACCTTGCATATATCCAACCTGTGCTCTACCACCAAGCTATACCCTCAGTCCATTTTAATATTTTTAAAGTAACATTCATAGAGATTAAATTGCACATACCTTGATCATATAATTTTGACAGATTCATACATCTTCTAATTTATTAAGGTATAGAATATTTCCACTAGTGCAGAAAGTTCCCTCTTGTCTGATAAGAATGATATTAACTGTCCATTGCTACTTTTCTTAATTTTTTCATCATTATCTAGTTGGGTTGGCCTTGAAACTTCATATGAATAGAATCATATAGAGAGTACACTATTATGTTCACTTTCTTTAACTCAGTATGATGTCTCTAAGGTTCACCCATGATGTTGTCTGTGCTTCATTCCTTTTTATTGCTAAACAAAATTCTATTATGTAAGTATGCATAGTTTACTGATTCACCTGTTGGTTGATATTTGGAGTTTCCAGACTTATTGCTTTTTTTTTTTTTTTTGTACTGGGGATTGAACCCAGGGGCACTCCACCACTGAGCTACATTCCCAGCCCTATTTTGTATTTTATTTAGAGACAGGGTCTCACTGAGTTGCTTAGGGCCTCACTAAGTTGCTGAAGCTGACTTGAACTCGCAATCCTCCTGCCTCAGCCTCCCAAGTGCTGGGATTACAGGTGTGCGCCACCATGCCCGGCTTATTACTTATTTTAATAAAACTACTATAAACACTTTGGGCATATCTTTGTGTGGTTGTGTGTTTCCATTTGAGGGAATAAATGCTTAGGAATAAAAGTATTCCGAGTAGTAGATGTGTGTTTATATTTATAAGATGTAGCCAAACATTTTTCTAAAGTACTCATCACACTATTTAATATTCTACTAGTGATGAATGTGAATGTGTGAATACTTTTAATGACCAATTTAATTTTTTAATGCTTATATAATACTTAAGCTTTTTTAAAAGTTGGTTCTAATTAATTAAATATATTTGCTTTTCTTATGTTGATTTTTTTTCAGTGTTAAATTTTACATAACAGTTTCTTTTAAATCTCTGCAGCATCTACACTTATGGCCCTTTTTATTTTCTAGTATAATTTATTTGTACCTTCTTTTTAATTTTCATGAATAATCATTACAGAGATTGTTGTTAACTTTCTTTGTCACTTGAGAGAATAAAGTTTTGTCTTTTTAAGGCTCAATTTTTGTTTGCTGAGGTTTGTATTTCAATATTTCTTGAAAATATTTCATTTTACAACATTCTTTTCTGCTTTTATTTTTCCAAGTTTAAGAATACTTAGTCCATTAATATTCAATACTTCTTTATTTGAAAACAATGCACTGAAAGCTATAAATGTTCCTTATGCAATACTTGACTCCACGGGCAAACATTGTTATGCGGTATTGTCATTATTCAGTTTTACGTCTTTTTTAATTTTCATCACAATTTCTTCTTTTGACTTGCAAGTTTAGATGTGTGTTTACTTTTTAAATGTATGCACTTGTACATTCTTTCTCATTTCTTACTAAACAGTGGTTGTAAATAAGGTCTAGAGGAGACTTATTCTTTGAAATCTAAGATGTATATATAGCCCAAAGTGCTAAATTTTATGATATTCATATATTTTACAATAAATGTGTTTTTCCCAATAAATATCAACTTGTAAATTATGTTATTTAAAACTTTTTTTATGTATTGGGGTTAGGCAGAGAACTTACATAGTGAGATGAAGACCCTACCTCTCCTAGACTCCATCATCAATATGAACAGAAGTCTCCAAAACTGAGACATCCTCATCTCCAGCATTTGCAACCTCATCACAACAGAATGCCTTGGATCAATCAGGACCAATCTCATTTTGCTCTTAACCTATATTTATGTTAGCCAGCCCCCAAAGCCTCAGAATCCAAGGCTGTTTTTCTTTTCCTACACTCTAATCCTTATCTTTTCTACCCAACCCCTATTGTCTCCATCTCTCATCCTTCTGAAACTTCTGAAATCCTTCCAGTTCTGTTTCTGAACCATCTATAATGATCCTTGCCATCATTGCTCAATCTTCTTCATGAATTAATTTTGGAATCAACATGTGCTTTTAATTTTATTCCTATTGTTTGCTTATGCATTATGTTCTTGATTTCTTATAAGTGATATTGAGAACAAACAAGAAAATTTTAGACATATGGAATAAAGTTTTAATATACTTTTTAAGTGGTGGGATCAAACCCAGGGCCTTCCTCACACTAAGTACTCTACCACTGAGCTACATTCTTGGCCCTAAAATTATAAATTATCAAAGTGTATGTGCTAGTCAGCTATGCATACTTCAAATTGCTGTGATTAAATACTTGAGATTATCAACTTTTAAAAAGGAAGAGTTCATGGTGGCTCATATTTTTGGAGATTTCAGCCCTGGGTCAGTTGACCCTGCTGCTTTCAACCTACAGCTAGACAGGTGTGCAACAGGATGGGAAGCATGGGGAGGGCGAAGTTGCTAACTTCAGGAAACCTAGAAACAAACAAAAAAGAACAAATAAAAAGAAGAAAGAGATCATAAAAGACCCAGGTGCCACAATCTCTTTTAAGGGTATATCCTGAACCTTAATATCTCCCCACTTGGCTCCACCTGTTAAACTTTCCATCACCTCCCAACAGTACCATGCTGGGGAACAAGTCTTTAACATATAGGTCTTTGGGGGGAACATTCCAGATCCCTCCTATAGCAGGGAGAAAGCATTCAGTACATCACCCTGAAGTATGACTTAGTTGGTGATTTTTCCATAGTGCTTTTTAAGAATGATGAAACTCCCTTTGTATTCCTAGTTTAATGGGAGTTCTTTTTAAATGACAAAGTGTTGGATTTTGTCTAATACCTTGCTGCATAATTGGAAGTCATCACACAGTATTTCCTCTTAGTCTGTTTGTTATGGTTTACATATGAGTTGTCCCTCAAAAGCTCATATATGAGACAATTGCAAGAAGGTTCAGAGATGAATCTATTGGGTTATGACAACCTTAACCCAATTTGTGGATTAATCCCATTATAAGGATTAAGTTGGTGGCACTGTAGGTAGATAAGGTATGGCTGGAGGAAGTGGGTCCCTGGGGGTGTGTCTTTGGGTTTTATTTTTTTAGCCTTTTTGAGCAGCTCTCTCTCTCACTCCCTGTCTTCTCTCTCTCTTTCTCTCTCTCTCTCTCTCTCCCCCCCTCCCTCCCATTCTCTCCTTCATGTGAAGCCATGAGTCACTATCCTCCACTACCTCTTCTACCATGATGTTCTCCATCCTGGAATGGAGCTGGCTTTCTATGAACTGAAACCTCTGAAACTGTGAACCCCCAAATGAACCATTCCTCCTGTAATTATTCTTGCCAGGTCTTTTAGTTGCATTAACAGTGACTGACACTATTAATGTCGTGAATCATGTCATGACTTGAGAAACTAGCTTGTTGTTGCATTCCCTGGATAAACCCTCATTGGTCATAATAATTACTTTGTTAATATTTTGCTATATTTGATATACTATTATTTACGTAAAAGAATATTGGGAAGTATGTATGTATTCTTGACCTAAATATAGAAACTAAAACAATAAAATATTAAAAGAAAACATAAGAAATTATATACACTATTCCCAGATAGGCAAAGTCTACTTAGAAAAGACAGAAAAAAACAATCACCATATTTGAAAACAACTGGAGTAATTAGATTTTATGAAAAATAAAATTTCTGTGATCAAAAGATACTGTTAAGAAAATGATTCAACTAACTTAAAATTGAAATAAAAAAATCTCAAAAGTTGCATATGGCAAATGACTGGTATCCAGGGCATTTCAACTAATTTTACAATGAATTTTTACAACTTTTCATAAAGGCAAATAGATCAACAAAAGTGACAAAACTTTAAAGAGCAGTTTCACAAAAGAAGATACACAAATGGCACTAGTAATAATGTCCCAAGTCATTGTCTCCAGAGACAAGTAATTTAATATGAAATTGTTATGGGTGATACTAAATACCACTAAACTTCCACCAGAATGATTAAAATGACAGATAATCTCATATATTGGCAAGGAAATACAATGCTCTGTACTCTCATATAATGCTTTGCGATTCTAATATAAAACAACCACTTTGAAAATAATTCAAATACTTTTTATAAAATCAAACACAAACCACCTTTAGGCCCCAAATTCTATTTCAAAAGAAAAGAATTGCTTAATTTCACAAGAAATGTTTCTATCTATAGTAGCCATATTCATAACAGATCAAAATTAGAAAGAGTCTAGGTGTCTATTGATAAGAAAATAAATTTTAGCAAGTTCATGCAAAGGAAACCTCTCAGCAATAAGAAGATATCAATCACTACTGCCTCAAACACATGGCTGGACCTTAAAAAATATTATGTTAGGTCAAAGAGGTCTCATACATATGATTGATTACATATTGCATGATATTTTACCTGTGGTTTAAAGCAATCAGAGTGCTGGATAGCAGGGAGAGGGGCGGATGTTTACTGAAAAGGGATGTGGAGGAAATTCCTGGATGATGGTGGTGTTCTGTAGTTTGATAGAGGTTTGCGGTGAACACAGGATGTGTGCTTGTTATAACTCACTGAATAACACATTTACAATCTGTGCATTTCATTATTACAACAAATCATCAACAAATACTATAGTTCACAATTATTAAGGGAATGGAGAATGAAATATTAGGGGACAATTAAGATATCTACAACTTACTTGGAAATGTATAGGAAGAGTTACACTGAGATGGATGGATGAAATGATACATTATGGAGCAAATAAGAAAGGAAAATGGTTATGAAATCTGGGTAATGATTATAGGAATTCGCTGTGGAAAACTTTCAACTTTCCTGTACTTTTGAAACTTTCATAATAAAATATTAGAAAATATAAAATTCATATGTATCTGCCTAAAATAGCTCCATAGTATGATTAAGTTTTTTAGAACTTTTGGGTCCTATTTGAAATTCAACATTATAAACATTACCGAAAGTCTTGTAAACTTTTATTCTAGATTTATAAATTTACCCTCCTTCATTTGCATACTTTGATTTGGGCATATATGAATTTCAAAAACCAGTATATCTTAGGATTTCATTAAATACTGTAAGGTTATTGGGCCCATTTTTATTAATTAAAGATAGTATTTGAGTAATGATCTTGTCAATAGGTAGGTATAAATTCCTACTTATTTTTAGTTATTGGATTTATTTCTAACAGGTTGAATACATTATTATAGCTATGAAGGAAAAATAACAGTAATAGTAATAATAATGACAGCAGAAGTTATTAAAGTTTAGTGAGTGCAGGTATTACTCAGGGGAAGGACATTTGATAATAACATAAGGAGTTATTTCAAATATAATATCCAGAAATAATTTTTGCAAATAGAGAACTGCACTGAGAAAGACTATTACATTAATATGTTTGAGCTTTCTGGTTTTTCTTTTGTTTTTCTCATGAATTATCATTTAGAGAATTTGCAGAGTTGGTATGTTAGCTCATGAAATAATTTCTATAAAGATTTTACATAATATTTGTTACTGTAGTAGTTCTGATCTCAGATCACAATATGTAGGTGTAGACTTTATCTCATGTCAATCATTTATGGTATATATGTTTTGAAATAAGTTTTAAAATGTAAGCTTCATTCTACTTATTAATAAGGACAAATAATGTTTTTTATCGTAAAGACATTATATGCATGGTGTTTATACTAAGTAATAACTAAAGTTAAAACAATCAAAGATATATATATAGTATACTAGTTTAGTATTCTAGTACAGATATATATATAATATATATGTATAAATATAGATAGATAGATATATAGTATACTAGTTTATTATTTGGTTGTTTTAAGTTCAGATTGGTGAAAACTATACTTTGAATAGTTTTAACAGAAAGAATTGAAGAGAAAACAAAACCATACAAACCATGATCAACAAATAAACACAAAGGCCTGTACTTTCATGAATATACCACCTACTAAGATATAAAACATTTGCAAATTATGTGTGGAAATTTAAAACAGTTCCTCTGAAATTTTGGGAGTGAAATCTGATTTTGACTTTGAAAGACTGTCTCAAAGTTTATATGTGTTGTTTTCATGCATTTTATGACCTAAGCAAGTTTCATACTCTCATTTTTAAAGGTCAGCTTGTTGCAGGGAAATCACACCTCTTCCCTAGTCACACACAGCAACTCTAATTGTGCTAAGAAAACAGACCCACTACTGTCAGAGTGAAAAATAATTAGCATATTTCTCTAAGTCTCCTCCAGAGAAAGCCCCCACATTCCACAGAAAGATCACCTTGAAATCATCTAAGACAGAAAACACAAGATGGGAACTACCTAAAACTATTATTAAGTCATTACAATTAAGTATCTTTATTTCTAATGCTAAGAAAATTTTAAATTAAACTTACAGTTTTTAGGATCATACACCTGATTTCTTTAGATCAGGATCCTACTTGTAAAAATGTTTTGAAAAGTAAACTAGACCATAAATAAGCCAATTTTTATGTTATGTCCAGGAAAGCACAGAGAACTCAAATTGTTTTGCTGTTTTCATAAAGAAATTTTAAAGGGTACTCATTTATTTTAAAATCTGACCATGTCAAGTACCGGATAAAAATATAGGCTTTAAATGTAGTAATCAGAAACAAAACAAAACTCACATTTGCTCTTCAAGGATAGCATAGCCCAAATGATTTTAAGATTTATATAATAAAGCAAGATTTTGGTTCACATAGTGAACCACATGGTACTAGATTAAAGATTGTAAGCTGTTATGATTTTTAAGAGATGTAAAACTATGATAGTTGAAAATCTTAAACTTATTTTCAATGAGGCCAGAATAGGACTTCTTCCATATGTTTTTAAAATTCATTCAAAGTTACTACAGAGGAAGTAGTACAGACCTTTAAGAGGGCAATTTGACAATTTATGTCAAGAACCTTATATATGCCTATACTGCTTATCCAATGACTTAACTTCTAAGTGCTTTTTTTCCCTGAAGGAACACAAATTCATTAAAACTATGCCTTTAAATTTTTGATTATTATAATAGTTCAAAGATAAAACAAATCTAATACACAGGAATAAGATATTTATTAAATAAATTATATAATGCAATGCTATCATAAATGTATTTAAAGATAATTTAAGGTCTTGAAATTATACTCCAAGTGTATCAATAATAATATTTTTAAAAGTATATGCAACATATAAAATCACTTACATTCATGTAAATACACAAAAACATAATAAAGGACAATAATTAAAAAATTAAAGAACTTCAAAATTATGCTCAAAATAGTTAGGCCTAAAGAGTAAAATTATGGATAACAGTATTCTTTTCTTTTTGTATTTTCCAAATGCCTTATGACAAATATATATATAACCTTTATCATCAGTGAAAATATTAAACACTTTAAAACATGAAACATACAGGCCCTCTAAGAATTTTCAAAGTCTGTTCCACATTATTATGGTGGATCATCTTAGTGAAGGGCACAGAGCAGAGCTAAGGGGCTAAAGGTAAACCATTCACCCTTTCTGTGATTTACTTATTTATTAAATGTGTCTCATGTTGCTCCGCTAGAAGGAAATGAATAGTCAGTTCACCAACTTAGATGCGTAATAAATATCTGTTATTTCTATAATTGAATTGAGTTCCCATTTTAAGCATCTTTGGGTCTGAAAAAGTACTCTGCACAATAGAAAGATCTTGTCTCAGTGGACAAAGTGCTATTTACATGACTTCAGTAGAGCCAAACTTATTTCGCTTAGTTTGTGTCTTGGACACATATATAGTGGAATCCAAAATGTCTTGGTCATCTGCCCACAGCAGTAATCATTGTGTTGCCTCTTTCTCATTCACACAGGGCTGCTGATTTCTCTTCTCTTAAATTGCCTTCTTTTTTCTCCTCTCTTCCTTTGGTCCAGGATATTCTTTTCTTGGAGTGGTATAAGCAAGACAATGAGGAGTTAGTCTGCACTGGGTTAGAATCCCAGCTTTACCAATAAATGGCTTGTGTGACCTTTAGTAGGTTATTTAGTGTCTTCCAGGCATCAGTTTCCTCATCTGTGGAATGAGGATAATTATACTACTTATTTCTCGGGGCTATTGCAAGTATTGCATGACTTAAGTGACTAGTCATATGTATAGAACTGTGTTTGTCACATAATGAGTGCTAGGTATAATTATTAGTATGATTATTTTTATTAGTGGGGAAAAGAAATACAGTGAGGAAATGAGAGGAGAAGACATGTTTTTGTGATGATCTTACTCAGCAGTTGTTACTTCAGCTGAACTCACCACAGTCCACTGAACAACCAAATAATCATGACATTTGGTGGTGCTTGAAAGGAGTAGGGGATCGGGACTCTTATAGTTCTGCCATGTAAGAATATTCTTGATGTCAGTAGATGAACAGAGAATAAATGATAATGCAAAATCAGTTCTTAAATCTAATTTTCTTTGCAGAGGGGTTGCTACCTGTGATTAAACTCAGGGGCACTTTACCACTGAGTCATATCCCCAACCCTAATTTTTGTATTTTATTTAGAGACAGGATCTCACTGAGCTGCTTAGCACCTTGCTTTTGCTGAGGCTGGCTTTGAACTTGTGATCCTCCTGCCTCAGCCTCCCAAGCCACTGGGATTGCAGGCATGCACCACTGCACCGGCTTAAATCCAATTCTTTGGTGTGACATGAAGCTTCCCAAAATATTTCCCCAAAATGTTGGTAGAGAGTCCTTTTCAAAGAATGTTGATCTGAATCTTTAACCCTGTTCCTCACTTTGTGACCTGGCTAGAACACTGTTTGGTTTAGAAAAGTTATTCCTGGCAACAGAGTATAATTCTTATTTTTACCGACTTCTGACATTAATAATATTCCGAATGTGGTAGAATAACTATAGTTTAGTTTTACAATGTTTTCTCATCACAAAGATCCGTACCTTTCAGGGATTAGGATATAGTTCAGTGGTAGCACGCTTGCCAAGCATGGGTTTGATCCCTAGCACTGGGCGTGGGGAGATTTGTACCTTTTCTAGGAATTGCAGTGAAATCAGGAAAAGATAATGATTTAATGTAGTACTGTAGAAGTTTGCCACTAGAGAAGGAAAGGGGAAGACCACACATGGCTAAACATTAGCATGTTAGAAAGCATAAAATTAGTAATACCCTGACCCTAGTTATGAAGAATTTGGAAATAGCAGAAATGTGGCATTTTTATTAAAATTTAAAATATGTGCACTCAATAGCAAATAAATCAATGATAGATTTTTCTAGTTTTCACAGCCTGAAGGCCAATGTTACCAACTATACAGAATTTGCTTTGATAGGACAATAAAATAGGAATTCAAATTATCTCAAACTCTCCAATTAGCTACTTAGATTCAGATACAGGCTGCTTGATTAAAGTAATTCCACTGTACACTAAAACTCTAAATAAGGTAACCTTCAGGATTGTGTTACAAAGCTGGAAAAAAAATCACCTCTTAATACATTGAAGTTAATAAGTATGAAAGATGGCATTTTTCATCTCAACCAACAGTTTTATTTAAGTGGTTTAAAATTGTGGAGCTACTGAGATTAGGGTGTTTCCAAATTCTAATCAAGAAGACTAGAGTTTATCATAAATCAGGGCTCTGTACCTTTGCATAGTATCTGAACTACTTGCCAAAGCACATTTCTGTTGATGATCATGAACCACTTCCTACATTCACTTCAAATCAACTCACATTTTTTCATTCTCTGAAAATCCTTTTTCAAGTCACAGATTTTTTGTTTTGTTTTGTTTTTGTTTTTTCCCTTGTGATCTTACCAAATCTTTTATAATAATGGCTATAGCAATCACCATTGAAACTTAGATATATTTGTGTGTTTACTCTTTTCCCTGAACTACTGATGCTTTCAATTAGAACATGTTGTTTTATCTTCACCAACACATACTATGGGAAAAAAATGCTAGTATAGGTTGAATAAAGGTTGAATGAGGATACCAATCACTTCCAACCATAGCCAAGTTGAGTTGAAGGTAGAGTTGAGGTCAACTCTACCTTCCCATAAAAGAGGCTGAATAATTTCAAATATAAATACAACTAACATAGACATAGAAACTTTTGTAAGAAAAGGAGAAAGATTATCTCCATGGCTTTATGTTTTGTTTTGTTTTGTTTTCCAAAGAGAATCAAATAGAAGAATTTGAAAGAATTTCTTCAGTTCAGAAAAGGAAACGGCTAATTTTAGGAACTATTATCAATTTTTTTGGTGAAAATATATTTCAAGTAGGAAAAATAAATTCAAACAATTATGAGTCATATATTGAAATGTCCCTAAACACATGACTGTCTTTGTTCTAGTCCAACGCACACAGATCAGTCTTCTGATCTGTAATTTGGTTGCCGGGGGTTGATTCAGCAAGACTTCAGGGAAATGGCAGGTGCTGGTTATCCTGCCAGATACCTCTGTCACTGTGAATGTATAAATTGTCATTCTGCTTGTCTTTTATCTGTGTCCTCCTCTGTGAGGTAATCCACTGAGAATCAGTTGCTCTGAGCATAATCACATTTGGATGAGCATATACCACTGGGTTCCCAGGTTGCATACCTAAAGACTGAACATCAGTTTGTGGAAACACTGTGGCTAAAATCTTACCTGAAACTGTGTGACAGACAGGTAGTTCCATTTCTGATGGCTTTTGGAAGCATGAGTTGGTAATTGAATGTTCTATGTTCCAATGACAATTTGTGCAACATCATTGCCCCCATTAAAATCTTCCTTTCTTCATCTGATGGCAAATGTTTGTAATGTGTTCCTCAATGGTGCTTTCTGGCATTATAAAGATTACTGCAATAAATATCCTTTTACATAGATGTTCTTCAACATATGTGAGTTAGAGCACATGCTATAAGGTGGAATTTTTTGGCTCATGGAATGATTTCCAAAATATGTAACAGCCTGTACCTCATAGGTACTGTCATTTAGAGTAGTTTCAGCCAGGCAGCTCCAGGGAGTGTGCTGCTTCAACATAAGCTTCAGAAATGTGTTGTAGCTTCGCTATGGATGGCTATTCAGAGAAGGTTATAACAATTTGCTCTTCTCCTAATGTAGGAACTAGGAGTTTGGCAAGTTCTTAAACAAGCTTTCGTGCCATCACGTTATATGATCATTGTCTATATGATCTTCATTTAAGAGATAACTTGCATTTCCCAATCAAGAAACAGGAATAACCAAGGCAAATGTTACAACAGTTGTAAGTCTCTGTTCTAGTAATTCTATTTTGCATTAGCAAAATAAGACCTTTATAACCAGTGATGTTTTAAGCAAAAGTAAAAGTAAATGAAAAGACTAAACATTCATCATGTGATGATTATTATATATGATTCATTAATTATTTTAATGGATAAATATAGCACTAGATTTTTTTAAATATACAAACATAGGTAGAGTAGTTCTGAAAGTAATTACCAATTGTCCCTTTTTAGTATTTTTGAGGTAGCATTAGCAGTGATGATCTAAGTTAATACTTCTGATTTAGTCCTGCCCCAGATTGTTGTCCTTTTATTATTTTTCTAGTTATTTTTTTTCTTTTTAAAATTTATTTATTTTGATTCATTGTACACAAATGGAGTACAGCTGCTACTTCTCTGGTTGTACACAAAGTAGAATCACACCATCTGTGCATTCATACATGCACACAGGGAAATGATGTCTGTCTCATTCTGTTATCAATTTTTCCTCCCACTCCGACCCCACCCCTCCCTTCCCTCTATGCAACCTATCCTTCCTCCATTCTTGCCTCCCTTCTACCCGGCATTATGCATCATCATTCACTTATCAGAGAGATCATTCGGTCTTTGGATTTTTGGGATTGGCTAATCTTACTTAGCATGACAGTCTCTGACATCATCCATTTACCTGCAAATGTCATAATTGTATTCTTCTTTATGGCTGAGTAATATTCCATTGTGTATATGTACCACAGTTTCTTTATCCATTCATCTATTGAAGGACATCTAGGTTGGTTCCACAATCTAGCTATTGTGAATTGAGCAGCTATGAACATTGATGTGGCTGCATCACTCTAGTAATCTGATTTTAAGTCCTTTGGGTATAGGTCAAGGAGTGGGATAGCTGGGTCAAATGGTGGATCCATTCCAGGTTTTCTAAGGAATCTCCACACTGCTTTACAGAGTGACTGCACTAATTTTCAATCCCACCAGCAATGTATGAGTGTACCTTTTTCCCCACATCCTTGCCAACACCTGTCGTTGCCTGTATTCTTAATAAAAGACATTCTAATTGGGGTAAGATGAAATCAACTCAAAATGGATCAAGGACCTAGGAATTAGACCAGAGACCCTGCACCTAATAGAAGAGAAAATAGGTCCAAATTTCCATCATGTTGGCCTAGGACCAGATTTCCTTAACATGACTCCCAAAGTACAAGAGATAAAAGCAGGAATCAATGACTGGGATAGAGTCAAACTAAAAAGCTTTTTCTCAGCAAAGGAAACAATCAGCAATGTGAAGAGAAAGCCTTCAGAGTGGGAGAAAATCTTTGCCACACACACTTCAGATAGAGCACTAATATCCAGAATCTACAACATACTCAAAAATCTTTACACCAAGAATACTAATAACCCAATCAATAAATGGGCCAATGAAATGAACAGACACTTTACAGAAGAAGATCTACAAACAATCAGCAGATATATGAAAAAATGTTCCACATTCCTAGTTATAAGAGAAATGCAAATCTAGTTATTTTTAACTGCATTCCAGGTAGGTCATTCCTGGGACATGGAGATATTCCAAACAAGGACATCAAAGTTTCCATTGTATAGGACTTGGATAAGACCAGACATTAAAAATAGAGTCAGATTCCAGGGCTGAGAGGGTAGTTGTTAAGATTTAAATATGAGGTGTCCCCCAAAAGCTCATGTGCTTATGAGTGTACTATTATTATGCATTAAGGATTAACTAAGTGGTAATTGTAGGCAGCTGGAAAGTGGTTGGAGGAGGTAGGTCACTGGGGGTGTGCCCTTGGGGTTTATGTTTTGTCTCTGGTGAGAGGAGCTCTCTCTGCTTACTGATTACCATATCTTGAGCTGCTTTCCTCTTTTACACCTTTCCTTCTTGATACTCTGACTTACCTGAAGATCAGAGCAATGGAGTCATCTATGGACTGAGACCTCCGAAATCATGAGCACCAAATAAACTTCCCTTCCCCTAAATTATTATTGTCAGGTCTTTTGGTCACAGTGGCACAAAAGATGACTAAAACAAATTAGGTATGTAGTATTTGTCTTCAGAGAATCATTGAATAAGAACTTCCACCAGAAGGAAATGAAAAGCAATGGAATGCTATTTGTTTATAGCAAATACCAAGCATCTATTGTGATTTTTAGTTGGACATGGAAAGTTGGGTTGGACACATTATTCATGAATGTGAGGAGATTTAGAGACTAAACTCAGAAGCACAAATGCTTCCCGAAAAACCAGTTGTTTATGGGACCAGTGAGCTCATTAGAAGTAGTCATTGTATATCTCCAGATATGATTATTGTAAATATCACAAATAAAATAGTGTCCTCACCAGTAATCAAGGTTTATTCTTCAAGCTGCTTCACTGTCTCCTATAATGTCTCGTCACCAAAATTTTTCATTCAAACTTCTATGAAGAAACAGAAATTTTAAAAGTTAGTCAGCATTATTTGGGTTGCAAAAGTATTATTTGTTTCCTAGTAATCACATCAAAGGCAATGATCAGAAATTTCCTAAAGGAACTGCACTGCAGCAATCCATATTAAAACTCACTTTTCTGGTTCTGGAATCAAATGCATGCTTGTTTACCTAAATAGAGTATTTCTAAAGGCATAATGGATTTAGTTATTCTTATTGAGTAATACGGCTGAATTTTTATTAAGTTTCACTCTGTTATTAATTAGTGCTGCTGGCGTTCAAAAATGAGATTTTGATATAATCTCAACTGGAAACAATTGCTTCTATGGAAAAAAGAAATCCAGAATATTATTACTATGTTTTGGTAATCTCAACTGAAAAGTTAAAAAGCAATGAAAAGTTACTGAGTGAAGTGTGGAATCATATTGAGATGAATAGTGATTCAAATACTGTATGTAAATGAAGGAAGACAAAATTCTTTGGTAAAATATCACTATGTTGTTTTCTTATATTATTCAAAAAAACATATATCACACACTGCACCCTAAATAGGTGGAAATAGATTGAATTCCACTTTAGGAAAAACACATTTACTTTTGACTAAGAAATTGTGTTTACACTATGAATTAATTAGTAGAATTATTTGTATGGATAGTAGTATCCAGAAACAAGAAAGTAAGCAAATGAATTATTTTTCTGGACATCTTCTCTTAGAGAGGTTGAAACTAAACAGTATTCATCTTTTTTCTTTTTAAAACATTTCGATTGCCAGAAAAATTGTACATATTTAGGAGATATCATGTGATGTTTTGATGTTTATATATTTGTATAATGTTCAAATCAGGATAAACATATCCCTCCCCTCAAACATTTACCATTTTGGGGATGAAATCATTCAAACTCCATTTTTATGGCTTTAAAAAATATATATACAGTACATTATCATCTATAGTCACCATTTCTTAAATTATCATGGTAATTCTTTATTTATTTGAAAGAAGTTCTTTTTCTGTTCTAATTTATGTGAGATCAGTGAACCATGAACAATAAATTACCTGTATAAACACATTTGGTATATGCATAGAACTAAGTTCTAATTCAGAAATTATCAAAAAATCATACCACTACTTAGTTTTCAATAAAACATAAGATCAAATTCTTACAGAAACTTAAAATTCAATTTTAAGTGATTACTGAGCAATAATTACATTTGCATAATATCACTCAATGTAGTTTGTCTGAACACATTCAGACAGTTCTTATGATTTCTACTTAAGAGATTCTGAAACTCAGAAAACATGTATGTTTCTGCTTAAGATCACAGAGAATTAATGAGAAGATGTAAGATTGTTCTGAAAATTTGTCATGCTTTATTATATCAACCATTCTTTATTACTTTGTTATAGCAACAGAAAACAGATTAAAATGTTGTGCTCCCCAGGGAGATTCAGCCCCACTCCAATCCCTTCCTCTCCCTATAGCCCCACCCTAATCCTTTCCCACACCCTATAAAATGCTGGCAACAAATGAACTAACGCTTGATTTCCAGGGACACCGCTTTTAGGTGTACGGGGGTCGACGTTGACCAGCTAAAATAAAGGCTTCTTTTGGCTTTACGTGATCTGCTTGGATGATTTTATTTTCTTTGGGTACAACAATTTGAAAATAAAAGTCCTTTGGGGGTACTAAATAATTAAGGAGGAAGGAAAAGAACAAAGGGCAAGCAGGAGAGATTCAAACCTTTTCAATGGTACACAAAATCAGTAAAAATATTTGGTCCCATCTGAGGTAATTTGTATTTCTAAATTAATATTCTACATAATTAATTGACTAGCTTGAGTAGATAAAAATCTCAATTTATGGATACAGAATACAACAACTACACAAAGTAATTTAACAATTCTCTGAATTGAGATATTCTATAGAATAAGTTCTTTTTTCACTCTTCAAAAGCCTTAAAATGCCTCTGGAGATGCTAGTTGATGTGTTTTTCAGTTACTCCCGATGGCCATTTGCACCATTCCCCAAAGTATTTTATGATTTAAAATTTCCAAGAGCTATTTCAACATTTTCAAAATAAAAATCATTTTATTCAAGTAAAAAAAATTATTCTAAAGTACAATTGAATTGCATTGTTCAGAAACAATCATTTTTCATAAAGTGCAGAAATGGAGTACTTGAGAAGTCAGTATTTATCAAAAACATTGGTAGAGCCAGAAATAGAACTAAATGGTCAACTTAAAAAGATTTTTCTTTCTTTAAAATTTAAAAATCTACATTGTTACAGGAAGTAGAAAACAGGAACTTTTAAAGAGAAAAAAATGTTCATGCCTTATTGTAGTTTTGGCCCTCAGCAACCAGGTGCATGTGTACACACACACACACACACACACACACATCCTTCTTCTCTGTTAACACTGTTAGAGTACACTGTATAGTACCTTTCAAGATCTACTTTTATGGTTATGAATAAGGTAATTGCACTAATGCATATTGAAATGAAATTCAGTGATATGCAAGCCATTAATTTTGGCAATGAAACTATAACATAGAGCAATTCTGATCAGAATTTAAACTTTCCAAAAGAGTTAACTTCAAAAGTATTCAAGTAATGATTGTATATGTATCTTCTTATGACTTTTTTGGCGGAAAGTAACACAAACATAAAAATATAGTTTTTAAAAAAACAAGGGATAAGTTGCAATTGAAAATCCAAAAAAAATAGATCTGGATTAGGACACACCTGGATATTGAATACCATTTTCAGGATCCTTTCCATCTCCAGAATGGATGCTTTCCTCTCTGTAGCTTTATTTTTCCAAGAAAGCTTGTTCCACATAATAAGAAAGGAAGAAGCTGGCACAACCCCATCCATAATTATATTGCTCTGTGAGTCCAAGAATGAGACACATTTTCTCTTTCAACACCACCAATCTTAGAGGAAGCTCTGATTGGTTCTGCAAGGAACCATCCCTCCGCCAGTTCTGTGGCTGTTCTGGGGTTATGTGTCTATCAAACAGTTGTGGAGGGAATAGAGGGAAAGAAGGAGATTGTGTGGAGATCCCCTCATGTTGCATATAATAAATCTGAGATAGGAAAAAAAATCTTCAGGAATCATGATATATAAGGAGTATTTACAGGGCATAAAATAACAGTCATTCTGTATATTAATTTTTAATACATTTGAGATGTGATTATTTGCTTCCCTGCTATTCACTGAAGTGAATATGCATACCTCAATGCCTTTTCACCATTGATATGCACGTGCTATTTTAATTATGATTTTCCCAGTTAGGAGTTAACTACTTTTCTTCAGAAACCCTAATTCAAAACACTGCTGATATTGATATATCATTTATTTTTTTTCAGTTTTTACAGACTTCATTTTGATTCATTGTACACAATTGGGGTATAACATTTCATTTCTATGGTTGTGCATGATGTACATTCATACGTTCATGTAATCATATATATACAAAGGATAATGATGTCTGTCTCATTCCACCATTTTTCATACCCCCACCTACCCACTCATTTCCCTCTTCATAATCTAAAGTTCCTCCATTCCTCTCTCACCTCCCATTCCCCCAACCCAATTGTATATCATCATCCAGTTATCAGGGAAAACATTAGGCCTTTGGTTTTTTTTGGATTGGCTTATTTCACTTAGCATGATTATCTCCAATTCCATCCATTTATCTGTAAATGTCATAATATTATTCTTCTTTATGGCTGAGTAGTATTCCATTGTGTATATATACCACATCTTCTTTATCCATTCTTCCATTGAAGGGCATCTAAGTTGGTTCCATAGTCTAGCTATTTTAAATTGAGCTGCTATAAACATTGATGTGGCTGTGTTATTGTAGTATGCTCATTTTAAGTCCTTTGGGTATAAACCAAGGAATGGGATAACTGGGTCAAAAAGTGGGTCCATTCCAAGTGTTCTGAGGAATCTCCACACTGTTTTCAGAGTGGCTGTACCAATTTGCAACTCCACCAGCAATGTAAAAGTGTGCCTTTTCCCCCACAGCCAAGCCAACATCTATTATTGTTTGTTTTCTTGATAATAGCCATTCTAATTGGAGTAAGATGAAATCTTAGAGTTGTTTTAATTTGCATTTCTCTAATTACTAGAGATCTTGAACACTTTTTCATATATTTATTTATTTCCTGTACATCTTCTTCTGTAAAATGTCTGTCCAGATCCTTGGCCCTTTTATTGATTGGGTTGTTTGTATTTTTGGTGTAAAGTTTTGTGAGTTCTTTATAAATTTTGGAGATCAGTGCTCTATCTGAAGTGAGTGTGATAAAGATTTTATCCCACTCTGTGGGCTCTCTTTTCACATTATTGATTGTATCCTTTGCTGAGAAAAAGCTTTTCAGTTTGAGTCCATTTATTGATTCTTGCTTTGATTTCTTGTGCTTTGGAAGTCTTGTTAAGGAAGTCTGATCCTAAGCCAACATGATAAAGATTCAGGCCTACTTTGTCTTCTATGAAAACTATGAACATTAAAGAAAGAAACTGAGGAAAACCTTAGAAGATGGAAAGATTTCCCATGTTCTTGGATAGGCAGAATTAATATTGTCAAAATGGTCATTTTACCAAAGGCGCCATACAGATTCAATGCAATTCCCATTAAAATTCCAATGACATTCCTCATAGAAATAGAGAAGGCAATCTTGAACTTCATCTGGAAGAATAAGAGACCTCCAATAGCCAAAATAATCCTGAGCAGAAAGAGTGAAGCAGGAGGTATCATAATACCAGACCTTAAACTGTACTACAGAGCAATAGTAACAAAAACGGCAAGGTACTGGCACCAAAATAGACAGGCAGACCAATGGTGCAGAATAGAAGACACAGAGACAAACCCACAAAAATACAGTTACCTCATACTAGACAAAAACATACAATGGAGAAAAGATAGCCTGTTTAATAAATGGTGCTGGGAAAACTGGAAATCCATACGTAGTAAAATTCAATTAAACTTCTATCTCTCACCTTGCACAAAACTCAACTCAAAATGGATCAAGGACTTAGGAATTAGACCAGAGTTCCTGATATATAATTTAATTGCTGTCAAATATATAGTCTTTTTCAAAAGTAGCACAGAAATAACTGTAGATGAGAAATTATCTCTAACTCCAAGAAACAGGAGCAAAATAAAGGAAGGATAGAAAAACACTTCATATTTTCAAAACCAGTTCTTTAGTTTTAAGTCCTACTTAAGGCAAATATTTTAACATTATTTCACCAATTTTTGAGAGTTACTCCATGAGAGTAACTTTAATTTTTTTTAATTTTTTTGCCACTTTAATTTTCAAATGACAACCAAAATGCAGATTCAGATTAAATAAGTTGACAAAGATATCTAATGGTGGATCAATATGACTGAATTTCATGACCTTTTTCTCTATACAATAGAGTATGTTTAAGAACATAAATATGTTTGAAGGAGGGAAGAAGGAAGGTGAAGGAAGGGAGGATAGAGGAAGGAAAGGGAGATTTATCTCAGTTCTCCAACTCCCACTGAGACAAGCTGAGCTCCCCTTGATACTATTTTATAATTCACCATCTTCTTCTGCCCAATCCTGTTTTCCTCATATCCCTACAAATGTTATGAACAACCTTCAAAATATCTCTCGTGTTGCAAAATCTTTCTTAAATTTCATTCCCAGGAAACTTAGCTCACAACAGTTAATGCCAAGAGTCATCCTAGGATGCATGATCCAAGTTTGAACTTGAATCACATGCTCCCTGGCTGCTAAGGAGGGCCCCATCACTGTGCTAGCTGGGTAATCCCTTGCACAAGGTACCAGTGCAATGATAAAACCTTTTGTTTGTGCTTAACTGGAAGTACAGCAATGAAAGCAAAGGCACTGATAGATGCAATATCTTAGACTTTTGAAAGATCAGGGGAAAGTTGCAGTTATAAAAAACTATGCTATTAATACTTACTCTGAACAATGGATGCATTAGATAAGGACCATGAAAGTCTGAAGTAGATTAAGCATCCTTCTAAGGATGAATATAAGAAGAAAGAAAGAATAAATCCGGCAACACATAAATACTCTCTCATGTCTGGAATTCAGAGAGCAGAAAAAAACTGAAGATCAGGACTAGGACTGACATAAAAATAGCAGAATGTGATTGATCAAATTTTGTGCATGTATGAATACAGCATACTAATTCCTATTTACATTTATAATTATAATTCACCAATAAAAATAAATTTAAAAAATAGCAGCACCCTGGAGAAGGGAAAATCCTCAAAACTGGTAAGTTTGCTCCATCAGGATTAAATATAAAAAGAGTTCCCTGATTGAAGGGGCAGGGAGCAGGCCCACCAACATAATATAAGGACACCTGGCTTGTTGAACTCAAAATGTTAAATTCTTAGATACATTTGAACCCTTGGATCTGCTAAAGTGTTCATTCCCTCCAGGTTAAAATTGTGTGTTTTCTTCATTTTTTTTTTCTTGAAGTTAATGTGGATCACTCTGCTTTGCTAGCCAAAATGAGTCCCCTTAGGATCTTTCTCTGCTCAGGACAGTAGATGACAATTGACCAAAAGTCTAAGCATTATCTCGGAGTGCTGTGTCTTCTAAGAGAAAAGACAGGCTATGCCATGAGGTCTGCAGGACCTAACCAAGATATACCAAGATGCAGGAAGCAAAATTCACAAGAATGTTTTTGTTTCTTTAGTAAAGATCAATTTTATATTTTATAATAACCTTTATTATACCAACAAAAACATTCATGTGAGGTTAACTCTATCTTGTTTCTACTTTTCTGGGATAAGAAAACATTTTTGCAAAATTATCTCAAGGAAAATTGATTTGGACAGAACTACTAAAAATGACCCTCAAGATATAGGGAAATATCTTCCTAGATTGCAGCATTTTTTTTCTTTACCCTCTCTCATGGGAGTCATTTAGTTAATGGTTAGTAATCAATTCAAATTGGTCTTGAGCTAAGCTCAAAGTGATTGATTGCTTCCAGGGTATACGATAATCAAAGGACTAGGTATCTGGAATCAAGTTCTTGTGAAAAGTTGGCTTTAGTCAGGATAAGCTGTGTAAAAATCTCACATAACATGAATAAAAACTTTAGTTTTTAAAGGCCACACTTGATAAAAATTTATAATACCTAAAGTACTCATAAATTTTAGAGCCTTCTAAGTAGTTTCAGATTTATAGACATAAAAGGTACTCAGTCATGTTCATAGTTTTAGAGCTTCTCATATGCCATCCTTGTTGACTCCATGATAACTCTAATATTGTCTTGGCTGGGAGAAGATATTTGAAAGAGCATAGTCATTTATAAATAATTGCATTCAATTTTATAGACATGAAAATGAATTCTTTGGTACTCTGATTCTAGTAAGTACAGTATTATAAACCTTTCAAATCAGCCATAGTAATCATACTTTAATTGTAATACAAGGTGAATAGCTTTTATTCTAATAAGCCAAGTACTGCATGTTAACGAGCATCGCATAAGTATACCTGATAAGCTCATATTCTCTGAACAAAATTAAATCTTTGGTTAGTTCTTCCAATAACCTTTCTTTGTTGAAAGTTTGGGCAAGTTATACAAAGAGGAAAGGAGCCAAAATTCATGATAAGAAGAAAGGAAAAGTTTTAATTCAAACTGATACCTCAACAAGAGTCTTTTTTCTATTTCAAAAAGCATTTCTATGAGCAACTTTTATAATGAATGCATTCTCATAGAATGGATACAGATGGTGGCTAGTGGGCTCATTTAGAAAGTCATGCTCAAAAACAAGAAGGGAAAAATTAAAGATAACATCTATCCCCTCTTCCTGTTGGATGAATACCACCAGGAATCAGGCCTTATCCAAAGGTTAAGTGTACCTCAAATTTCACCTATCATGATCAATATTTATATTGAGCATCATGATTAAGGTTGTTTCTTCCTCATTCAATTTTCTGCAATCCAAAGTATGCCTAAGAAAAGATTGTGCAATGCTTAATAGGTTCATATCTTGGAAATTTCCTGTTTGAGTTGTGCTTGCAATAAAAATACTCAGGATTCATTTGATTATCACTATTTTTCCTTGCATAAATAGTGTTAAAGAATATTTTATCAGTATCTCCAGAGTTTGGCCACCTTATCAATTTAGACTTTATCATTACTTTCCTCTGTCTTTCTGAAAATAATTTTGTTTTTCAAATATTCTCACTAAAGTTTGACTTCAGTTGATTTTCAAGTTAAAATTTTATAAAAGAAACAGTAGTATGAGTATATTTGTAGGATAGTCTAGTATCATCTGTGATTTTCTTCTGAAAATCAGAGCAAAATGGAAAAAAGCAAGAATTAGAAAACACTACTGTCACTTCTACTTACTTATAAATAATACTTTAGGTGAATCTTCATTGTTGGTGAGAAGATAAATTAATACATTTGCAGGGAATTATAGCAGTGTACATGAAAATTAAAAATAAATATGCACTTTCAAATGAAATGCCACTTCTTGGAAGTTCTCTTACTTTTATTTATATACATATGAAATGATGTATATATAAAGTTATCTATTTAAAGACATTTTAACAACACTGGATGCAATACAAATATTCATCAAAAGATTAAAAATTATGGTACTCACCCTTAATTTGTTTCATGTACTAAAATTTTATATGTGTCAAAATAAGGATTGTAACAGCATACTTAATACAAAATCTTTTCATGTAAAAAAAGATGTTCACATTGAGAAACTGGAAGGATACTCAAAAAATCAATAAAGTTTTTTTTCCTGGAGGATTATGGATTATTTTCTTGGGAAGAAGACTGTTAAGACTAAAATTGTGGTTGTCAACCAGGAACAATTTTTCTTAGAGGGGAAATTTTAGAATAACCTGAGATAGTTTTGATCATCACAAATGGGGAAGGGATGCTACCTGGTATTTAGCAGGTAGAGGCCAGAGGTGCTGGCAAACATGTAAGAATGCAAAAGATAGCTAGCCCTACAAGAAGAAGATATGGTCCAAGTCAAAAGGTCAACAGTGCCAAAGTTGCAGAAGTGCTAGAGTAAGACCAAATATCTTTACATCATGTCAAAATTTTCTCTTTTTATATTTCAAAAATTAAATTAAAAAGATAACATCATAATCTTTTTATCTTCACTTTCTTTTAAAGAGAATATTATAATAATAACACACATAGATATAGTAATTGAATGGGAATTTATACACAACTATGAAATTTGCAGAACTATATTTCTACATTTGTATGAAAGTACATGGCAAAAAGGGAACAGGAGTTATATTTGTGATTTATTTAGGAAACTATTAAAAAAGAAAAAAAACTCCAATGTCATGGAAGTATCTGTTAAAGATTTATAATCAAAATGCATTTTTTAAAATTGATCTTTAGTATTTTTATTAAGTTGTATATATGATTGATTTCATTTTAGGTAAAGTTCGACTTCTTCACTTTTTATTCTGAACCATCATGAAGATCTATCTAAACCCAAATTTTACATGGCCCTAATAGCATGTATTAGGCATTAATATACCTCCAGCATACCATCTCTAAGAGCACTTGTTCTTTTCTTGTGTAAAAGGAAATAGTAAGAATGTTCATATTCTTCAACAGACTGCTCCATGCCATATGTAGTTCATATAACATGTGTTCCTATGAATGCCAAGGCTGAATGTATCGATGCAGGGTCCTTACAGTAGAACCAGTTCTTTTGATATAGATGTAGAGATATTTTAATACTAATAAAGTATTATTTTTGTAACCAGACATTAGTATGCAATAGTTGTTTCTCATCAGGAACCAGATGGAAATCAAGCAGATTATATAAGTAAATCAAATGTATCCAGGCCTCAATAAAACCTGGGTAATATGAAGTCTCATACTTCAATGTTCACATTATTTACCCTCATTCCTAGGATCCAATTCATACAACAGGTTTTTAGGCCTCCTTCCTTGTCTCTTCTTGACTTTTCAGGGTGAAAGGAAGAGATATGCTATTTGTAGCCACATATCAACACAAGCTGCCTCCTGTCCACAACCTGACTTCAAGAACCACCATCATTGTTTCCACTGTCTTTGGTTTCATTTAAAGAATTACTCCTGTAATATTTTCAGTCTACAAAGTGATACACAAGTTTGGTAGTTTCTTGGGTAGAAAATGAATAACTTCTTCCCCAATATTGTTATTTTCAATTGGTGATGTGGAGAGAATCTCAAAGCGTTGAACTGTTTCAGAGTTCAGTGAGAAAGTTCCTTTCCTTTCGTTTGTCATAGGTCATTTTGCTTTTCAAATCGCAAACCATTTCACCCATCATGCTTTACCTGAACCGGTACTCCATTGCTATATTTCATTCTTTGTACCAACCTAACTCTCTATAATCGACCCTGTGTTCTACTTCTCCCATATGGTGAATTTTCTCTCCTAGGACTCATCACTTCCATTCCATTCCAGCCAGATAAGGCTGGAATCTGCCTGGATTCCAGCTGCAGCATGGAACTGCTTATGTTTATTTGCTTGGTTGAGTGGTAGTTGTTCGTTAAAGTGTTTCTTATGGCTCAGAACAAGAACACAGTAAGTGCTCAATATGGATTTGTTGACTGATTGGGATCTCTACTTCTAGTGTAAGAAGTGAAAAAGTTTTAAAGTTCAATGGAAGAGAGAAAATGCTAAACATTTACTGAAATGAATTAATGATCTTCAGCATGAGTTTTCTAGTGTTAATTTGGGCCAACACCTTAGACACTGATAATTCTCTTAAGTTTCCCTTTCCCTTCACAAAGAAAGTGGTCATTTTTAATTAGACAGAACCAACAGTGAATCTATCCAGACAATAGATGTGACAGAACTTGATATGACTCCACAGAAAGAGAATTCTAAAGTATATGAAAAATCTGCCCAAAGTTTAGATTTCATAGGAAGTTGAGTTTAAAATTATTTTTATTTCCTTTGATATTATGGCTTCAGAATTTTGTTTAAAGGTAATTCTACTAGTTGCCTTCTGCATGTCCTTCAATCAGGAGAGACATTTACACCTTCAAAACTGAGAGAAATAAAACAATTTAGAAAGGTGCCCAAAATCATGCAAAGATATAAAACTATAAAAAAGTACCTCACTGATGACATGTAGTCATCTAATACCAGCCTATGTTGCCTTTTAAATTTTTCCATTATGATTCTGACAATTTATACTACACTGCTTTCTTACATTTCCATGATAGTTCCTCCTTATGAAGAGAGGACCTTAGCCCATTTTCCCCTATTTGAGAGGAAATGGTTTTATGTATGCATAACTATAGTGGCAAAGAACTAAGGCAAATGCTAGATGGATGATTGTTTCTTTTGAACAGCCTGGTTTACTGAAATAACTGAGAATAATGGTTGTTTCTTTTGAACTACTTGGTTTATTGAAATAACACATTAAATTAATGATGAAATTTGTAACATTGATTTGCTTTTATTTTTGACACATACAATTATTCGTGTATTTTATTATAATTGGCAATCCAACATATTGATGTTTGTAACACACTGATATTATCACTGATTTTAAAACCATGAGACCAACATGAAATAATAAGATAAATATATATCAGTTATCTGAAAGCTGTTAGAAATTTTAAAATGATGACATTAATCACCAGACTGTAACTATTCAGTGTTTTTTTCTGTTTATGGTTCTAGGGATCAAACTCAGGATTCATGCATGCTAGGCAAGTGCTCTAACACTCGCTACATCCCTGGCCCTTTCATTATTAATTTGTTATAATTTAATACAGAACAGAAGACTCATAAAATACATACATGTTAAGAGAGGAGAAATTCATTCAACAATCATTTATTAACATTTACCATGTGGGAGTCAGATACATGCTGGATTCTGGGTATAACAAAGAACTATAAGCTTTCTGCCCTTAGGAAATTTATTACCTCTCTGGAAGAGACAGATCTATAAACAGATAATAAAAACAAGAATATGAAATGTCAGAAATAAATTTACTTTTATAACTTAGCGAAGTCGATATCCTAAAAAATCTGTCTATTATAAGCACATAGAAATACCACATCAGACATTCCAAACATTCTTTTAAATGCATGACTGATGTTTTAATAATGTGCAAACAAAAGCACAAAAGACAACCTGGAAACAACAGTGATGGGCTTTCCCTGCAGCTGCCCTGAGAACATCGCTGGTGTGGGTAATGGTGGATGCGAATGGCCATGTGGAGGCCAAGGGAATGAGAGCTTCCTGTACCAGTGGGAGATTAAGTTCACTGAATATACCTTTCAGTAAGAAGATGGAATAAAGAAATGACCAGGAAACTTACTATCAAAGTCCTTGTTCTAGCAAAGGAAAATATTATTTCAAAAATTTTAAACCATAGGCATTTCTTCATTAGGAATGGGATTCAGATCTATGCTGGCTGAATAATGCATAAAAATCCCAATTTAGACATCAATTTCAGTGGTTTCTGGACCAAAACATCCCAAATATCTCTGAAGGGAAGTATCCACAAGTGAGGCTCTGTAGTACTCTTTCCAGCCAGGAATTAACAAACCACATACACCCAATGCACAGGAAAACCATTGCCATCTATAGGTCAGTAGAAAAAAGTAGCAGGATTATTTTTGCAGACACTTTTAATACAGATATAAAGAAAAGTGTGTTCAAAACATTTTCAAAATATAATGGAGAGTGAAAAATATTAGCAAGAAATAAGGTATTATCAAAATAACAGACATACATGAAAAAAAGCAAATAAACTTAAAGAAATATGAAGTAAACCCATATAATTTTAAATTGCTGGGCATGTTACCAAGCAAAGTATACATAATTAGTGAGTTGGAAGATGGACCTGTAGAAATTACCAGAATTCACCAGAGAGAGACAAAAAATTACAAAAGAGGCATGAGTCAAGAGGGACCAAATGCAAAGATCCCCCATAAAACTGCAACTTCAAAAGTAGAGAGTAGGGGAAAAGAGAAATTATTTGAAGAATCAATATTGAAAAAATTTTCAAAACATATAAAAGACATAAATACTCAATACATGTTGCACAGAAATATAAAATAAAAAGAAATTCACCCACAAACATATTATAGTAAAATCACAGAATATGAAAAGCAAACAAATGATCTTAAATTCACCAAAGAGAAGAATTAAATACCTGAAAAAGAAAGATGTTACCTTGGTAGCAGTTTTCTAAAGGGCACTGATGAAAACCAGAGATAGTAGAGGAAAATTTTTAGATGTCTCAGATAAAATAATCATTAACTTAAAGTACCATCTTTTACTATAATTTTTTTTCCCTGGTACAGAAGATTGAACTCAGGGACACTCTACCACTGAGCCACATCCCCAGCCCTATCTTGTATTATATTTAAAGAGAGGGTCTCACTGAGTTGCTTAGTGCCTTGCTTTTACTGAGGCTGGCTTTGAACTTGTGATCTTCCTGCCTCAGCCTCCTGAGGCTCTGGGATTATAGGTGTGTGCCACTGCACCCAGCCCATCCTCTTATTATTATATATTGAAGGAGGCATTGAAGGATAAAAAAGAAATAACATAAAAATACTTAAATGGACTTCTCCTATGCAATAAAGGAACATATCAAGGTGAACATCAAAAAATAAGTAAATAAATAAACAAAATTAATTCAGAATGAAAGAATGAGATCTAAGAAAGATCAGCAGCACATATGCTGATAAAAATGTAGATAAATATAGGTAAAGAAAACAAATACAAACATCATCGATGGTCATTTTTAGGAAAAATTCAAATGGAACTAAACTTTGAAACAAATAATAGTGAAGATGTGAAGACAGTAATTAGAGTTACAGGATCCTGAAATCCATTTATTGATCTTTAGGAAGATTGAGATATTGATGGATAGCGCTTTGTTAGTTGTGTGACCAATATTAAGTGTGAAAAATCAAGACAAGAAATAGAGTCAATAACGTCCAACTTACTAGAAATGAAATGGTAATAGTTTTTAAGTTCCAAGACAAACAGAAAAAATATAATGAGGGAAAATCCAATAAAAATTACAAAACATATATCTATAAAATATGCCGTCAATCATAACTATAACTCTATTAACCTGTGGGTCATCACAGTGTTTTCATAAAAGCACAGAAAGCAACTATTTCAGGTCATATGTTCTCTATCATTATTATTCAGCTTCATCACTATAACATGAAAGTAGGAAAAAAACAACACATAAATGAGTTGAATACAGCTCTGTTTCAATATAATTGTATTTTTAGAAGCAGAGGGCCCATCTCATTTTGGCCTGCAGGTCACATGCTGCCAATCTCTTCTGTAAACTTGAAAGTCAAAAGAAAAACATGGGGAGCAGGGTTGTGACTCAGTGGTAGAGCACTTACTTAGCATGTGTGAGGCACTGGGATTGATTCTCAGCACCACATATAAATAAATAAATAAATAAATAAATAAATAAATAAATAAAAGTTCATTCACAACTAAAATCTCTATATATACATATACATATATGTATATGTATATATATAAAGAAAAACAAATTTTTTTTCTTTTAAATTCCAGCTATATGTTATGTACAAAAGAAGAAATTTAAATATATGGAAGAGAGCATTTGAAATAGTAAAGATAGAAAAAGAGGTGCCAAACATAAAGAAGTTGCTATATCAATGTCAAACTAAGGAGGTTTTAGAACAGAAAAAACTTAAGAACAAAGAAGAGGATAAAAGACTCTACTAGAAATCTGTATAATTTTAAACATGCCTACAAGCTAATAGCATACTATCAGATATATGTATGCGCATGTACATAAATAGCAGAAATTGACTGTCATGGGAGATGTTAGAATATTAGTCAGTAACTGACAGATGAGACAGACCTACTTAATAAGGATATAGATGATTTCAGCAACAATTAATTTAAAAGCATATGTTTTATCCTGAAGCCAACAATTAGAAAATTAATAACTTCTCAGGCACATGTAGAAGATATTGAAAGTTGTCACATACTTCGCTGTAAGTTCAACAAATTGTAAAGCTTAACATTATAAAGACTATAATCTATAAATTAGAAAACAACAATAAAACAAATCAGAGCTTATATTTAGAAATAACAAAGCTCTTCTAAATAACACAACAAAGAATTATAAATGGAAATCAGAAAATATTTCAAATTTAACAGTGAAAATTCATCATCACAAAACTTGTAAAATATGAGTAGTTGGAACTAAGAGAGAAATTTCAAGCAATAAGCACATATGTTACAAAGTAGGAAAGCCTGAAACTGATGAATTATTCAATTTTTAAAGTTAGAATAAAAATGAGAAGAAAAATTTTAAAAATCATTTGGATGAAGAAAACAATAAAAAGGAGAAATAACCAATGTATAACATACCAAAAATAATGGTACAAGCCAGCACTGGTGGTGCACCACTGTGTTCCCAGCTACTCAGGAAAATGAGGCAAGACAATTGCAAATTTATGGCCAGCCTGGGCATCTTAGGGAGAACCTGCCTCAAAATAATGCAGGCAATCAATGTTTATAGCAGCTCAATTCACAATAGCCAGACTGTGGAACCAACCTAGATGCCCCTCCGCAGATGAATGGGTAAAGAAACCGTGGTATATATACACCATAGAACATTATTCAGCCATAAAGAAGAAGAATATTATGGCATTTGCAGATAAATGGATGGAATTGGAGAATATTATGCTAAGTGAAATAAGCCAATCTCCAAAAAACAAAGGCCAAATGTTTCCCCTGATAAGTGGATGATGGTATATAATCGGGGTGGGGGGTGGGGGGTGAGAGAAGAATGGAGGAACTTTAGATTACATAGAGGGAAATGAGAGGTGGAAGGGGTGGGGGTATGAAAAATGGTGGAATGAGACAGACATCATTACCCTATGTACATGTATGATTACATGAATGGTATGAATGTACATCATGTACAACCACAGAAATGAAAATTTGTACCCCATTTGTGTACAATGAATCAAAATGAAGTCTGTAAAAATAAAAAAAAAATTGAAAAAAAAACAAAAAACCTCTAACTTCAAAAAAAAATTTAAAAATTAAAAATTAAAATTAAAAGAGCTGGAGATGTGCCCCTGGTGACATGCCCCTGGGCCCAATTCCCAGAATAACAACAAAAAAGTACAATGAAAAGCTTATCGAAATTAGAAGTTGTTTCTTTGAAAAGACTGTCTTGGCCCTACCCTGCAAGCAAGTCCAAAGACAAAGGATAAATAAACATGTTACATTTTAGTATTAAGAGTGATGGCAGGGTATGCCAATGAAGTGCAAGTGAATTGAAGAAGCTGAGGATTAAAGTGAATGTTTTTTTTAATTTCACTTGGAAAATTCAAGCTACCATGTACAGTTGTGATTACAAATAGGCACTTGTGCTTCTACCACACAGCCTGTGAAGCATCAATTAGAATAGGTACTCCATCAGGTGTAATGAGTATAGTATTTAAAACACAGCTAATGACATATTTTACTTCTGGAAATCAAAGTATATATTGGTGAAGAAAGACTTGGTCATAATCTTGAATAGTCTAAATAACACCCTTTGGATGTCTATTTTCTTGTGAATTCATTATGTGCATTGGATAACACAATTAAATTTTGGAAATTAAAAAAAGAGGCCGGGCGTGGTGGTGCACGTCTGTAATCCCAGCACTTGGGAGGCTGAGACAGGAGGATCACGAGTTCAAAGCCAGCCTCAGCAACTTTGGGAGGCCCTAAGCAACTCAGTGAGACCCTGTCTCTAAATAAAATACAAAATAGGGCTGGGGATGTGGCTCAGTGGTGGACTATCCCTGGGTTCAATCCCCAGTACCAAAAAATAAAAATAAAAATAAAAATAAAAAAATAAAAAAAGAGAAGCAGTAGCTGAGGAGGGATGCAAAGATAGGGTTGTGTTATGGAATTGACTCCAGTCAGAGTAATTAACCCATCTGGTGGACCATTTCTGCAGAAGCTTTATTGACTGCCTCTCAGGATAGTACTTGCTGTGGAGAGAGCAGCAAGGAGAAAGAGTGTGAACCCACTGGCTTCCAAAGTCTGGGTATGAGGTTAGCCCCTCTATCTTACATGAATTCTTGGGTCCCAAATGGCATTCCCTGAAGTCTCACAGCTCAACACAAAAAGGTAAAAAGATTAGGATTCAGAAAGTAAAGACACCCATGTATTATCAGTTTGAAGCTGCATGAAGTTGGTCACCCTCATGTAGAACTGGCCCATGCCACTACAGCAGCTAGAAATGTGGCCGAAGGCCCCAGAGCATTTGAGGCTGAGCCCATCTGAAGTGGTGTAGGAGAGCTTTCTTATGTAGAAGAAAAAAGGAGGGGGGAGGGACATAACTTTAGCAAGTCTATTCAAAACAAGAAAAAAATAAAAAATAAGAAAAAGTTATATAAATAAATTTGAAAAATAGATGAAATGAAGAGTTCCTTATTGCTCAAAAAATTAGATAATCTGAACAAATCTATAAGTAGCAAAAGAAATTACAACCATAGTTTAAAATCTGTCCCCTAAAATGTACGCCTGGCTTGGACAGCCTTGACAATGACAAAAGAAAGTTCCACCCGGTGTAGTAGAGTGGCTTCAGAGGCTGAGGCAGGAGGATTGCAAGTTCAAAGCCAGCCTCAGCCACTTAGCAAGGAACAAAGCAACTCAGTGAGACCCTGCCTCTAAATAAAATACAAAACAGGGCTGGGGATGTGGTTCAGTGGTCAATTTTCCCTGAGTTCAATTCCTGGTACCCACTACCCCAAAAAAAAGAAAAGAAAAAGAAAGAAAGTTCCAGTCTTATGCTCTCCTTCAAAAGAAAAAAAAATTAAAAAAAGATTATAAACCAAATCCAACAAAATATTGTACATGTATAATTATATAAATATATAAATTGTATTTATGATTTTTTTGGTTTAGTTTAGGAATGCAGAAATACCTTGAAATCTAAATTTATTATTGCAATTTGCCAGATTAAAAAAAAAGTTCTATGTTTATCTTACCAAATGCAGGAAAAATGAAAAAAACTACATCTTCTGACTATGATATAACTTTTATATTTTATATATTCCTTTCTAGAGACTTGGAGATCTTCTGAAGCACCCAGGACTCCATAATATGCTCCACTTACCTCATCTCAGATTTCCAGACTCATTTCCCACAATATTCCCCCAGAACAGGGATATACATATATATATATATATTGTTTTTCTTTTTCTAGAAAAACTTGAATAATTTAAAGTACCAGACTCACAATAAAACAATACTAGTGGTAATATAGTCTCTTCCTTCAGAAGGAAAATGGAGAATACATTAAAAAAATGGAGAAAAATATAAACATTATTAAAAAGAGTTACTATGTGGATAAATTTAAATATTAACTATAAAACAAAATAATGACTTACAAAATTGAATTATAGATGGAATTATATACATGTCCAAAATAACATTCAATTGCTCTGTAGTATAGTTGAAGGTCTGGTACTGTGATACCTCCTGCTTCGCTTTTCTTGCTAAGAATTGCTTTAGCTACTCTGGGTCTCTTATTCCTCCAAATAAATTTCATGATTGCTTGCTCTATTTCTATGAGGTCCGTTATTGGGATTTTAATTGAAATTACATTGAATTTGCATAGCACTTTTGGTAGTATGGACATTTTGACCATATTAATTCTGCCTCTCCAAGAACATGGGAGATCTTTCCATCTTCTAAGATTTTATTTAATTTCTTTCTTTAATGTTCTGTAGTTCTCATCATAGAGGTCTTTCACCTCTTTTGTTAAAATGATTCCCAAATATTTTATTTTTTTTTTGAGGCTATTGTGAATGGGGTAGTTTTCTAATTTCTCTTTCAGAGGATTCATCACTCATGAATAAAAATGCATTAGATTATGAGCACTAATTTTATATCCTGCTACTTTACTGAATTCACATGACTCCCAAAGCACAAAAAATAAAAGCAGGAATCAATAATTGGGATAGATTCAAACTAAAAAGCTTTTCCTCAGCAAAGGAAACAATCAGCAATGTGAAGAGAGAGCCTACAGAGTGGGAGAAAAATCTTTGCCACACACATGTCAGATAGAACACTAATCCCCAGAATATATAAAGAACTCAAAAAACTTTATCCCTAGAATACAAATAACCCAATCAATAAATGGGCTAAAGAAATGAGCAGACACTTCACAGAAGAGGATCTACAAGCAATCAATAGGTATATGAAAAAATGTTCACACCTCTAGTAATAAAAGAAATGCAAATCAAAACTACTCTAAGATATCATCTCACCCCAATTAGAATGTCTATTATCAAGAATACAAGAAACAATACGTGTTGGCAAGGATGTGGGGAAAAAGGTACACTCATACATTGCTGGTGGGTTGCAAACTGGTGCAGCCACTCTGGAAAGCAGTACGGAGATTCTTTCAAAAACTCAGAATGGAGCCACCATTTGACCCAGCTATTCCACTCCTTGGCCAATACCCAAAGGACTTAAAATCAGCATACTACAGTGATGCAGCCACATCAATGTTTATAGCAGCCCAATTCACTATAGCTAGATTGTGGAACCAACCTAGATGCCCTTCAATAGATGAATGGATAAAGAAACTGTGGTCTATATACACAATGGAATATTATTCAGCCATAAAGAATAATAAAATTATGACATTTGCAGGTAAATGGATGGAATTGGAACTGAAATAAGCCAATCCCATAAAACCAAAGGCTGAATGATTTCTCTTATAAGTGGCTGATGACACATAGCGGGGGGTGTGGGGAGGCACGGGAAGAGTGAAGAAGGGATGGATTGTATAGAGGAAAATGAGGGGTGGGGTAGGGGTGGGGAAGGAAAGATAATAGAATGAGACAAACATCTATACCCTATGTATATGTATAAATATGCAAATTGTATGATTCTACTTTGTGTATAACCACCCAGAAAAATGATAGTTGTACTACATTTGTGTAAAAAAAAAAAAAAAAAAAAAAGCTATTCTAAAAATCAATCAATCAATCACTGATTGGAAAAAAATAACATACAAAAAAGAGTGAAAGAAGATGGATAATCACCTAAGGGTCTAATATTATTTGGGAAATTATAAATACAATACTATATCATAATAAGTAAATAATATACACTATGTCTTCTAGATTAACAACTGAAGAGAGAGTCACAAGTGTAAATCCAACAAGTTAATAAAGGGGCAAATGAGATACTTAAAAATAATCGATTAATCCAAGAGAAAAGTGAAGAAGTCTTGAGTAAATGGGAGAAACACAGGATAGGAAGATTGTAGATATAAGCATGCTTCATTGATGGTTAGAATAACTATAAGCAGTATAAATATTAAAATTAAAACATAAAGATCTTCAAGTTGAATTGAAAAAAAAAAAAGAAACTGAACTGTGTGTGCATTTCTGAAGTCATCCCTCAGAAGGACACAGAAATATTAAGTAGAGAAGAATAAGAACAGACACACCTTGTAAACACAAACCAAAACACACCATGTTTTCTATACTGGTAAAATAAGTAGATTTTAAGGAAAGACACATTACTAAAATGTATGTATTTAGTGTTCCAATTCATATATCCCCCAAATATACAAAGTAAAATATGCCCCAACTCCAGAGAAATAAGCAAATACACACTATTCCATTGTACTTTTTTCTGAATTTTTATTTTTACAGACTGCATTTTGATTCATTGTACACAAATGGGGTACAACTTTTCATTTCTATTGTTGTACAAAATGTAGCTTCACACCATTCATGGAATCATACATGTACATAGGTTAATAATGTCAGTCTCAATCTACTATATTTCCTTCCCCCACCCGTTCCTGCCCATTTTCCTCTACACCATCCAAAGTTCCTCCAATCTTCTCTTGACCTCCACTCCACCTCCCTCACCACCCTCTCCATTATGTATCATCATCCATTTACCAGAGAAAACATTTGGCCTTTGGTTTTTTGGGCTTGTCTTATTTAACTTAGCATGATATTCTCCAGCTCCATCCATTTACCAGCTAATGCCATCATTTTATTCTTCTTTATGACTAATATTCCATTGTGTATATATGCCAGTTTCTTTATCCATTCATCAACTGAAGGGCATCTAGGTTGGTTCCACAATCTAGCTATTGTGAATTCAGCAGGATGAACATTGATGTGGCTGTATCACAGTGTCCCTGCAACTGATGAGACAAAGAGAGAAAACAAAGAATAAA
Organism: Glaucomys volans; assembly: GCA_020662805.1. NCBI lineage: Eukaryota > Metazoa > Chordata > Mammalia > Rodentia > Sciuridae > Glaucomys > Glaucomys volans. The sequence goes on from JAJEJO010000292.1 coordinate 373,918, forward strand.
GACCTGAAGCCAGGAGCAACAGAATCCATTAACTCTATCTAATTGAAATGTCTAAAATGCTACTCTCAAGATTGAGGCACACTCACTCTTTTAAAACTCATGTGAAACATTTACCAGAATGACCCATTAAAAAAACTCAACAAATGTTTAAAGATGAAAATTGTTCAGATTATAGTCTCTGACTTTAGGAGAACCAAACTAGAAATCAATTCAAAAAAGGATAACTGACAATTCTCAAATACTTAACACTTAAGCAATCTATTTCTGATTTCTACATAACCTGTTTGTCAAAAAGTAAAGTGCGACAGAAGAGTGAAGATCTTAATAGGTACTGATATCTACATTAATCATCTATAATATATATTCACAATTGATATATAATAATATTAATATAGTATTGATAGATAATAAATGCACCATTGCATAATTTGTAGTATGCCATTAAAACTATGTTTAATTAAGAGCACTAGATCTTTATTTTAGACCAGTATAGTTAGCTAAATATTGTCTAAAAGACAAAGGAAGCACTGAAGAAAATCCAATTAATTCTGTGCATGGGATGCAGATTGGAATATATTTTGTGGAGAAGGTGTTATTTGTCAAAGTCACACTGCCTAGGGTTACATGGAGAATGGGAAAAGTCATCTGGAAATAGAAAGTGAGGAACATATTAAGGAGTTTGGAATTTTTCTTATTGACCAAGGATGAAATGGAAATTCTCAGTGGTGTTTATTTAGAAAAAAATTGATATGAGCAATTTGGAGTAAACAATTCTGACTGCAGAATTAAGGATGGATTAAAAGGACCAGCTGATTTGAATGTAATTAGAAATAATGAGGGAGAAAATTATCAATTTAGTGGTTATTGGAATGCAGAACAGAATAAGAATTTAGGAAATATTTCTTCAATTGAAGAGACAGTACTTGATGACTTATTAGATCCTAGGGGAGGAGTAGATAAGGAAAAGTAGAAGCAATTTTCTACCTAATTTAGTAGGTGAATATTACCCCATTAGCATGAAAGAGAATAAAAGGAGAAGAGACTTTGGGAAAGAAGATAGCAGACTGAGTTTTGTCTATAGGAACATAGGCTATCTCTGGTAGAGTCACTTGGAGTAGCTAATAAAGATTTAAAATATGATTCAAAACTTGCAAGAGAGGGTTGGGAGGCATATGTCAGTGCTCTCCGTGGAGGTCAGAGAAGTCAGTAGATAAGAATGTCCGCAAAAATATCAAATGGAGAGCTAAGCAGTGCCATGGTAAGCACTGCATTGGACACCAAAATTTAAGGAGCAAGAAGAGGAGGACTGACCTGCCGCAGAGAAGAGTCAGAGAGGAGACTCAGGGCGTTTATCCACAGAACTTCAACAGGAGAGTCAGTCCTTCTTATCAGTGTTGCCAGATGAGGGTTATTACAGCCAGCCTCTCCCTTCTTACCAGGGAAACGCGAAAGCCACAGTCTTCATTCATTTATTTTCAAAGAATACAATTTGGAACACAGGCAACAGTTCTGTGAAACACTCCCTGATCGTGTTACAAGGAGGCCAGATGGACCAATATTTGAATGAAATAGCTAATAAAAAATTAATGTAAAAATTCTCCTGGAACATAAATGGAAAATAATCAGCTAATTTTAATGTTATTCAACAGTGGCGAATCTGTTAACGTCCTGGTCAAGTAGCCACACGTGCAAGGCAGTGTCCCCATTATCATGCACTGGTGTCTCTCTCAGACATCACCCTTGAGAAATATGGAGCCATAAATGAGTTTAATTTTGAGGGTGTCAACTGAATCTGAAAGTCCCAGGTGCCACCTATTTTTCTTCTTTTGAGTTTGCTCTGATAGGGAAGATTTGCCTTCTGGAATATTGCCAACACCATTTCCATAGTGACCAATTATAACAATACCTATCTAGACATATTATACCATATGTTTGTGCAGAAATGATACATATGGGGAGAGAATAATAATTAAAATATTCTTAATTCATTTACACATCAATAAGCCCTAGAGGAAATAAAAACTTGACTGAAAATATCTGCAAATTTTCTTTCCTAGAAAAGTCTGTGCTTCATACCCTCCTTTCCTTAAAAGAAAAAAGTGGAAAAAAAGAAAGGAGAGGAGAGAAGAGGAGGGGAAATGAAAGGAAAGGAAAGGAAAGGAAGAAAGAACAGGACTGTAGCAGATCATTTAAGGAGCAATATAGTTTACGGACAAGGATATAATTGAAAACTAATGTACATTGGAAGGCAAGATGATACTTCGCTGTGGCAAGCAATTTAATCTTTCAACATTGGGCAGTTCAGTAACAAATAATTAAAATAATGATTGTGATAAACAATCAGTCAGTTTATTAAAAATTCCACTTCAGGGATTTATTTTGGCCCTCAAGACTCAAAGTGAACTTTCCACTCTTCATTGTTATTCAGAATAACAGGCTTTTGGGGATAATCTGTTCATTAGCTGGGCTTAAGAAATGACCCTCACATCACCTTCTCTGTTTGCTTTTGCAAAGGTCACAATGCAAATGTGCATGCTTTGCACCCAGACAAGCTAAGAGAAATAGCCTGAAATCTGACATGTCTTGTGACACTGTGACAAGTTTTGACCCTTTTTTCACCAAAAAAAAAAGAAAGCCCTGAAGTTAGAGAGGTATGCAGATTGAGGGTGCAAAACAATGTTAACAGAGCAAGTCAGGGCTGCACCTGAGAAACAAACACAGTTAGATGGAAATACCAGGCCATTTTCCCCATATTAACAGCAAGACATTATAAATCACAATGTAATATAAGAAAATACACTTAAAATTTTCCCTATCTGTACATGGTTTTCATAAATATTCAAAGCATGATCCATTTATCTTAGCCCACAGGACAAATTCAACCAAAGTAATCTCTGTCATCAGAAAGCAGAAACGATTCTGAGGCTTCTCCGCTGACAAGGCCAGATGAGCAGATGAATACAGTGCGAGGAAAATCCAACCTGGCTTCCCTTTCTGCACTGGTGTTATCACCGTTTCAATCTATAAAGGCAAAGTAAAATAAAGTTATTGCAGTTATTTAGAAAGACACACCTCCACATAGCAAATTACTACCTTTCTTCAAAATTATCGAAATAAAGCTTACACTTTTATCTAACTAGCAATATAATTCCATAACTTGTCTTCTAATTTCACTATGTCTAAATAATTTTCTCCAGACTCAGCAACAAAATAATACTAATACATTTATATCAGTCTTGATCAATTGAATTCAGAAGTCCCTGACACCTTGAAGAAACAAATGCACCCAAGCAGGGTAATAAGATGAGTTTTTTTTTTAATAAAACAAATTTTATTTGTTAATAAAACAAATATTTTAAAAACAGATTTACTGTCTCTGTGTTTGTTTTTCTTTAACTCTGGGAACGTTTGAAAAAATGAAATAGGGAATAATGTTAGAGAGAGTGCTGGATTTTTAAAATTACGCTGAGATATTTCAGACATCAACATGTTGTAAAGAATATTGCAAAATCCATATAACAACCCTCAGTCTAACCCTTCCCTAATGATTCCCATCCTAAATGAAGCACTATCTTAAATTTTGCATTTATAGCATCATAGGTAGACTTCTATAGTTTTCCCATTGTATTGTTTATTAACCATGAACATTTTAAACATTTATCATTAACAGCAATTATAAACATATACATCAGAGTTTTTCAAAGTTAAATACCTTTATATCAAATTGACTTGATAATATGTTTTTAAATTCATAGTATTACGTGAATGCACTTAATCCTAAATAAAGTGTTTAGTTTCCATTCATTCAATTCCGTGCAAGCTTGCTGATTGTTTTAAACTATGGTATAGTAGTTTTCAGCAAGGTGATGATGGTTGATTCAAAGATAGCCACAAATAGAAGACAATGACACAGATATTTTTAATGTATAAACAGCAAATAATCATTGAACCTCTAAACATGACTACTGAAGTCAAGAGACAGAGTTTATTCTTCCTGTTAGAAGGACAGACATCCTTAATTTTTAAGTTTCCCCAGAGCATCCCATAATATGCCTGGCCCTGAGGAAAACTGCTCCAGATCCTCTTTACCATTTTGTCTTCTCTTTTTTCCTAGTACCCTCCTGACCTCTCATATCCGATATTGAGACTCCCTTTGTGTTTGGGTGCTCACCAGGAGCAAGGAACTGGTGATAGCACCAGCAAGTTCCTCAATGCTAACTCACAAATCACGTGAATGCTGTCAATTTCTCAGGGTCAGTTACTGAGGGCATATGTCCCTACAATTTCCTTGGTCAAGATACATTTCTGATAGGTTCAGAAATTACAGTTTTAGACATATAAAAATAATCACCTGGCCTAATATTTTAGGCTCTATGCATATAAAAGAGAAGACTGTCTTACAGGGTGAATAATGCAATAGATATTAAGTTCTTTAATAGATTTTTTATTATGAATAGATTACGTTAAATTGTATAAATATGGTAATGCCTATTTTAGCAAAAAAAAAAAACATTGCATCTATTTTGCTTTTCACTTTTAAAAGCTTATTGTGTTTAGAGTGAATGCCAGGTATTTTGCTTCCTAATTGGATATATAAGATGGTTTTTTTTAAGAGAATAAATCTGACTCTATCAATCTAAAATGAACCACTGTGAATTGTACAGAGAATAATGAATCTCCATACTTATTTAATGAATACACTGTGTAAAGATAATTAGGAATTCATTACATCAAAGATTCAGCACTTTCTAACATTCTATTCCTAATCCTCCATCACCACTATCACCTTGTCGTTGGAGAAGAGAATATGAACATGAAAGAGCATACGAGAATAGTGCACTGAAGGAAGAATTGGTTATTAGATGTATGGGTGAGAGTAGGCTGGATAACTTTGCTTGAAAAACAGCCCCCAAGTCTTGGTTTCTTAAAGCAGCAATAATGTACTTCTCTGGGAATATGCTTCAGGTCTGGGTGGCTCTCCAGGATGGCTGACCTGTAAGTGAAGGCTGAGCTGGGTACTTCATATGAAACTCAGCTATCAGCATTGCAGCAGAGAAAGAGAGATGGAGGATCACACACACCAATGTTGCCATCTGTCCACTCAAAAATAATACTTCTCCATTCTGCCCATGCGTCTTTAACCCAAGAAAGTCTCATGGCTACTCTGACTTTGAGTAAGGACCAGACCCAATGCATGAGTGGAAGGAAGTGACTGGAAGCAATGGTGAGTGGTGTCCATAGTACTAGATTTCAGCTCCCTAGTCACAGTAGTCTTTAGATGATGTTAGAGCTCAGCAGAGCAAAGCAAGTAACAGGCCCAAATATGAAGTTACTACTCACCTTTGAAGATTATATTCAAATGTCACCCACTGATGATGTTTTATAGAATCACCCAGGAAGATTTTGGTCTCTGTCCCTATAGTGAAATGAAATATGGGAAATGAATTGGAGGAAGAGAGAAAGGAAAGGAAGGAACCAAAAGAGGAATGAAGAATTTGCTTGAGACATCCCTACATGGCAATGATAAAATTTCCACAGGTGTGTCTCTGTGTCTTTGGCTCTCCTGCACCTAGTATGTTCAAAGCAATCCAAAGCAATGCTAGAATCTTTGGCAGAGGCTCTTGATTGGAGACTAATAGCTATATTCCCATGCTTCCTTTGATAATATAAATTCTAATTTTCACTAGGATTATCAAAAAACCATTATTTTCCAGTCTCTCTTGTACCCACATGTGGTTGAATGATTAAGTTCTTATAGATGGGAGCAGAGAGGAAGCAATACAGTTTCCCAGTTGTATTTTTAAGGAGTAATTTCTGCACCCTCCACTGTCCCCTTCTCCTTCCTGTTAGCTTTACTAGAGCAGACATTTGAACAACAAAATGAAACTTCCATAATGAGAGGGCAAAACAAGATGAAAACAACATAGGTCCCCCAAAATTGCAGGTACCAACCTAGCTATGCATTGCCCCAGGTTGAAAAATTACTAAATGAGAAATGCATTTCTACCTTGTATACAATAGCTTTTTATCTCAGCAGTCAACTAAACCTGCATCCTCAACAATAATGTTTAACATGTTTAAAACACACCACACACCACACACACACACACACACACACACACACACACAATCATTTAGTTCTATTGCTAAGGCATCAACAATGTAATAAAGATAACAGCCAGAGGAAAGGGTAGGAACAGTTACCATGGCTATAGAAAAATGTATGAAAAAGCATGACGGAACACAGAAATCCATAACACATTAAAATAAGAGCCATCAATTTGAAAGTATTCATAATTGATTCCGAATGAAAATTAATAAAATGTTGGGGTATTGATTTTGATCGACTTTTATGTAAAACAGAATCGGTGTTATAGGATCGTCCCATTTGCTAACACGGCCAGGTAGACTAATAATAAGACACATTAAATCTTCCCCAATTTTGCCCCTTCAGAAGCAGCTATATGATTTCATTAAGGGCATCATCACATTAGTAGTCTGACATGTTTCAACATTTGCATAAAATAAGCAGTCATCAGCAATTATGATTTTCCAGGGGAAAAAAATAAGCTCTCTTTAAAGCCAATGACAGATGCATGTTCCTTTTTGTTTCTTTCTTGATTTTAGGACCTCATTTACTCCAACACAGGGCAGCAGCATAATGAGCATTTGTTGCCTATCTTAAAAGTGAGTTTACATAGGCACCAAGGAGAAGGCCAACCAAGAGATTAAATGCAGCAGACGAAGCCAATGCTCTTACCCAACAAGTGTGAAAATGATAAACCTCACTTACTGTCACTGAAAGTTGAAAGAAGATGGGGGAAAAGAAATCAACCAATCAAATGAAAAGCAACCACCACCACCACCACCACCACCACCACAAAAACCAAACAATACACCTAAATATTTGAGTTCCTTGTCCAGCAAATAGGAAGGCTAAAAGGGCAGCCTGTATCACAGAGGGCACCTGCCCAGTAACATCACCTATGACATGTTCCATATTTATCTTAGCCAACATGTCCAAGCAGCAGTGATTTTCAGATAAACATGAGCTCAGGGAGAAAAGTGACTTTGAAAGGCTAAGACCCAGATCTGTTATTTTTCCACAGCCGGATTGAGAATGTCTTAGGGGACTACTAGTAGTGTGTGTTTGCTTTCACGGTTAAGAAAGTCCAAGTAATCCTTTCTGATTATGTGTCAGGACCAAAAGTAACATAATCAGATAGTACATTTAAGGACTTTTTTTGAGAAGGTTAAATGATAAAGGAAGAAAAAAATTCTCATATATGTTTAAGAATTTTTTGAGAAGGTTAAATAACAAAGGAAGAAAAAAAATTCTCAAGTTTGAGATCCGAATAGTACTGAGTTAAAAGGCAGATTAGTGCTGATTCTGTACAGCTTTTACAATTGGAAAATCATAATTTTTTAATCCTACTATTATATTATCTAGAAGGTAAAAAAAAAATAGAGCATGAAAATGTCCAGTGCCTTCTTGACTGGATTAGCCAATAATAAAGTTAGAATTTTCTTTAAATATAAAGATTTTTTTTTTAAATGATGAGAATACAAAGGAACATTTTCTGGTGTCTATTTCCACTTATTGGCACAGGTTTTACTCTGAGGCAATCTGCACAGAATATTACAATTTGGGGATTTTTAAACAAACCCTGTTTAATAACTGAAATGCTTAGACCTCATCCTTTTACCTTTCTAAAATATGTAACAGAGGACTACTCCTCTAAAACATTCTGACACAGGAACTTATATTTACCTTGGAAATGGGCAAAAGAAGTTTGAAAGGATTTACAATAGCAAAGGTAGCTTTGTCTTCTTGTTTATTTATATTAAATGAGTAAATGAGCATATCAAAAGGCTAAGGATGAGCAGAAACAAGACTCTAGTCTTTCTGTATGGTGTCTATAGACAAAGTCACTCAACTGTGTTATAGGAGAGTGGTGTTTACAGTGGTCCACAGATGGTAACATTGGTAGTTAGAATAATGGCCCTCCAAAGATTCTTACATCTTAATCCTTGAAGTCTATGAATATATGACTTTAAAAGGCAAAATGAACTTCATAGATATGAATAAAGACCTTGAAATAAGGAGATTATCCTGGATTGTCTGGGTGGGTTTCTATCATTTGAATGGATGTATCCCTCCAGAACTCAGATGATTAAACCTAACTCCAAGGTGATAATGACATCAAGATGTGGGTCCCTGGAGAGCTGATCAGGCTCTGAGGGATACACCCTCAAAGATGGGATTTGTGACCTCCTAAAGGGCTTGAGGGAGAGTCATTCCTGTTTTTTTCTCTTCTTCCTCCTCTGCCATGTGAATACAACACAAAGAGGAATCTGACATCAACTTGGAATCTGAAGTCCATCCTCACCAGACAAAATCTGCTGGCATCCTGATCTTGAATCTTTCAGATTCCAGACCAGAAAAAATAAATTTCTATTATTTATAAATCACTCAGTCTAAGATAGTTTGTTATAGCAGCAGGAATGGACTAAGACCAGGACTGATGTAATCACAAGATTTCTTGTAAGAGGGAGACAGGAAGGCTAAAGTCAATGAGAAATGCCAACAGAAACAGCACTTTGATGATGGAAGAAAGAGCCATAGGCCAAGGAATGCAGATGGCCGTAGAAATAGAAAAAGACAAGGAAACTCTCCTCTAGAACTTCTAGAAGGAAGGCAGCTCAGCAGACATCTTGAAACTGCATGTCAGACTTCTGACTTCCAGGACTGCAAGATAATAAATTTGTGTTGTTTCCCCTATCTTTTGTGGTAATTTAAATGAATATGAATTCATTAAATAAAAAATTAATACAGTCTGGAGGAGACCTTGATTTTTTTTAAGAAGGCAACTTGAATTTACTCTCCTAAGGCTTTAAAATTTTCATTTATAGATAATGTCTGGTGTCGTGCCATGTGAGTTTTCCTTAGGAGGGGGTAAGGCAACGGAGCACAGACAACTCTGGGAGAACAGATTCTATGATGCAGTCTCAGGTTTATTGCAAAAGTACACCTCTTTTATACACGAGGGGAGGAAGTGAACAAAGAAGTGTGAAATATGATAGCCTCTGAGGGTGGTCCAGTCAGAGGTTGCACAGTTCTGCAAGGAGAGGGAGACAGGGGGATGGGTGAGACTTTCCTGAGACAATGACTGTTGGAGGGTCTGGTCACTTGAGAGTGTGCTGCCCAAGCATGAAAAATCCTGGGTGTTCCACAGGATCGTACCATTCCGCAGCCGTAGGGAAACATATGTCTCAGTGGCTTATTCCTACATCCCCACAGTCTGGTACTTTCCTATTGCCTTTATGTAGGCCCTTACCCCTGCATGCCTGACTTAATGCAGCAGACTCAGTGTGTATCCAAAGCCTGTCCAACCAACTCCAAGCAAGCCTCTGGTGCTGCATTCAGGGATAGCCATGTGACGCTGTATCTCCTCTTTTAATCTTCTAAGGTCTCCCCAACTCATTCAGGGTGAGATGCATCTAGCATAGATGACCTCTGTAGCTTCTAACACTCCCTTCCTCTGAGCATCTTTGCCTCTCCTTACACTCTGAACACACACATGCACACAAACATGTATACATAGCACCAATTATACATGTGCATGTGAACACAGACATACACAGTTTCTCTGTGTATATTAACTCTAATTTAAAATCACCTGTAGCATTATTTTCCTTTTCTCAGATTTATTTCATCATCTAACTGACTTTTAATTCTCGAAATTCAAGAAAGGATCACTTCCTCAGGAAGACTTCCTTCCCTGATGTCTCATTATGACTAAAAAGGTAAAGTTCCATTATTTTTGTTCCCATTGAATCCTTTAAATCATTTATAAGACACATCAATAATGGCTATAACAATACATAATGTGTTTTTTTCTACTAGACAATTAATTATCTAAGAGCCATGACTGAGTTTTTCTATTTTTAATTTTTAATTGAGAATTCCACATAGTCTTCTTATTCTAGGTAGTCAATAAACATTGAACAAATGAACAAAAGTGGTCATGATAATGGGGTGGTTGCTGCTATTTGAGACTAGCAATTATTTGAGAGGTTACTTCTTAGTAGCAATAATAGTCACAAGCATCCTTAATCTGTCTCCTAAGACTCCTAATAATAATAATAAAAAACCCTTACAAGAAAATATTCTGGGGGATAATTTAGATCAAAGCCACATTACAGATATTTTGTGTCTATATACCAACTACTATGTCTGAACATGAAAAAGACTTCATTTTGGCAATATTAGTAGCAAACATCCATTTATCCATGGAAAAGCAGCATATACTGAGAAAGTGCTCACCACTCTCAATCAATAATCAAATATGCTATAGCATATAAATGATTAGAAAACATAAAGCAAAGACAAACAGAAAAGACTGGCAATGATCTGGGAAATAGTTTTGAAAGAAGTTAATTGTCAGGAAAGTGTTAAAAAGTTTGTTTAATTATCCAGATTTATTAATGACACTTTATATATGTGTATCAAATTATTAAGGTATACTCCATAAATATAATTCAAATAATAATTATAAAAATTCATTTGTGAGAGTCTTACATGAAAAATAAAAATGATACTTAGAGTTGTGCAGTCATACATCCTTATGTTTCAAAGGTCCTGGAAATTCATTAGCCACATGTATCTAGAACTAGGGAGGAAGCAATATGCATACATTTTCAGCAAAAGACTGGATTTGGCTAGACTGGAGGACTTGAGTGAAGAACCTGAGGTAAATGATTTATTGATCATTATTATACATTAAAAACTTAACAGTGAGGCTCAGTGTCAATAATAGCAATGAGGTATAGATGTCCCCTTTGTGACACTATTTTATCCTGATTGGGAATTAAAAAAAAAAAAACAGCTCAGTAATAAATGAAATGTCTCCTTAGAGTCCCACACACAAACACTTCAAGTTAGAAAAAAAGAGAGATCCTTTTTCTTGTTCACACAAATAGACTATGTAAAGTAATATGTTTTTAATCTTTAGGAGGGTAATTGTAGCCTTTCTATTTGGAGGCAAGTAGATAATGTTCCCTTTCCCCCAAATGTATTATTATTCCATTTCAAATTTGTTGCAAAGGAGAATAGGGAAATTCCCTTAATGTCTAGAGTGGGATTGTTTCTATCACCCTGAAAACATGGTGAAATGCCTCCCTTCTGAATATAAATTTACCTTCCATCATTACTCTCCTCCAGCTTCCTCCATGAGAAGTGAAAGTTCTCAGAGAAAGTTCATTCTGAAGAACTGTTCTCTTTTCTCATTCTCCCCATTGAGTTACTTCAATAATGTTTCCATTTTAAAACTCTGCTAAAGACTGGAAGATAAGATTGTGAATTGTTTCCTTTTTAGTCAATCCAATGTTCAGTTATTAATCCCCATCCAAAAAACATGATCACTCCTTCATTTAGCTATACTTATCTTTTTTTTCTGGAACATTACACACATTTCTGGTTTTCCTTCAAGTATACTGCCAAGTCTGTCAAATTCTCCTTTGCTAATTCTTTCTCATCTTTTTAGCCTTCAAATATTGGAGTATCTCAGGGCTATCTTTGGTCCTTTTCTTTTCCCTATGTACACACACATTTTATAAGATCTCAGCTCGTCTGAGTGTTTTAAATTTTATCTTTTGCTCTGACTGTGACTTTTCCCTGAGTTTCGTACTCACATAACAAACTCATGGGCTGTTCTACTTGGATGACATTAATAATAAATGCTTACCTTGTGCTGGAAACTATCCTAAGATTTTTATGGGGATAAATTAATTTAATTCTCACAACCACCCAAGGAGGTAAATCCTATTGTTAAAATTCTGTTTAATAAAAGATATAAATGGTACACAAAAATGTGCAGTTGAGGTTTACATATCTCCTGTACTTTGTGACATTATTTTATACTGATTGAGAATTTTTTTAAAAACTCACCATGAAATATCTCCTTGACATATCACAAATTCTTCAAGTTAAAAAATAGAAGAAGAAAAAAGAGATCCTTTCTTTTCTCCTTCCTTCCTTCCTTCCTTCCTTCCTTCCTTCCTTCCTTCCTTCCTCCTTCCTTCCTCCTTCCTTCCTCTTTCTTTCTTTCTTTCTTTCTTTCTTTCTTTCTTTCTTTCTTCAGACAAAGGCATAGACAGAAGTTTATTTAGGAAGGTAGATACACATTCAAGGAGAATGTGGGCTGTCTTGAAGTGAGAGGCAGTCGGGATCCTCTTTCTTGTTCATAAAATAGACTGTGTAATCAATGGAGCCATCAAATACTAGAGCTCTTATCTGAAACATATTTCATTTCATAAGGTTCTTACATTTATCACATTCAAAATAGAACTGTTGTACATTCTGCTTTGAACTGGTTCCTTTCCAGTCTTCTTCATTTATGTAAAAATCCTCATTGATTGTTCTTGATCTATCTCTTTATCTCACAATCAATGTTCAATCCATTAGTCAAGACTAGTTTTAAAAATTTCCCAACTTGACTACTTACAACCACCTCTACTGCTAACACCCCAATTTAAGCTATTGACATCTCTTTCCTGGACAATACTTTGCTTACAACATCTCTCCATTCCACTTATGCCTCCCAACTTCTTTCATATTCTACCTACAGTCAGAATATCCTTCAAAAATATCATGAAATGACAGAAATGAGATCATGTCACTCCTCTTTCAAAGTTTCCAATTGCTCAATAGACATTTCCATGGCCTATGATGCACTAGTTGATCTAAATGCTGCCTACCTCTCCAATTTTCTTTTATTCTGGCCATACTGACCTTGATGTTCCTCAAACATGCTTTGCATGGTTAAAATGCACTGTCTTTTTACTTTCTGATTTTTTCAAATGGAAGACAACTCCACAGATATTAATAATAATTAATCTATGGTGAGGGATCAGTTTATTATAGACTTAAATCCCCTAGATAAATATCATTGGTCAAAGTAGATTAATGTATTTGTTGGTTCATTGATCAAATAAAGGCTTATGATAGAATGAAGCCCTGGGTTCACTCCTCAGTACCACAGCACTGCAAAAACAAACAAAACAAGCAAAACCACCTCACCGCATTTCATGTACCTCACCTACAGAGCATCCTAGCTTCACAATACAGTGCACCGTTGATGGCATGGTTGTCTTGGAGCTATGACTCATTCTGCTGCCCAGCACTGTTATACAATATCTTATTGGTAGTCCAGGAAAGGTCAAAATTCAAAATTCAAAATTCGTAGTCTAGGTCCTGTTTAATATGTATTAAACATCATCTTAAAGCCAAATACAGGCAAAGTATAAACATTGCAAGTTGAGGACCATCAGTAATAAATACCCACAATGTGCTAGGAATTATAGACACTGTGAAGGGCTACAGAGCAGGAATGCTTCTCTTCCCAAGGATTACATATACTATGATCAACCTTTACCTATGGTTCACCTTTGTATTCCTAACACAGTTCCTCCATCATAGTGATGCTTTTTCTGAATAAATAATATTAAGACTTTTTTTTGTACTTTTTGGTCAGGTTAAGGAAAAGAAATATTGTACTTCAATTTAACCAGTGTGGCAGTTGACTGAGATGTATGATTGACCTGAGCCAAGGACAGAAGATCTGATTAACTGAGTGCCACCAAAATTACCAAACTGCAGAATCACTAGTTTTGGAGAGGTTTGGCATGCAATCAAAGGTAAGTGATACACAAAGTAGAGCTCAAAAGATAATTGAGTCTTCTGCATTCATGTGATCTACTCAGGAGTGGTATTAGACAAGTGTGTGAATACACAAGAAGAAAATCTTAGGACAAATTTCTTAGAAATGTGATACCAAAGGAGATCTGGCAAGACTGGAAAAATAGGGAGCAGTATCTTCTCAATACATCCTGATATTTTTTATTTTCAGCATGCTATATGCAATGGTTCAAATCCACTTATTTTTCTCCCAGTAAGCCTCCCACAGTATTTATCTGAGGAGTCATCCCTTTCCTATCATTCCATTTATCTTGAGTGCTTAAGGCTGCAAGCTTGCCTAGCTGATTGAGTATCACTTTCTGTTGGACATTGTGACTGGCTGAAGGATGTTTAAATGGTCCAATCATTGTCAATGGGATATACATAGGGGTGCTCTTTTCTCTCTTGTGCTGCACCTGAACATGACAAAGAATAGATCTAGTGTAGCTACTTTGTTCCTATGTGGAACCTGAGAATGAATACATGAGGGAGAGCTGAGCCACACACTGTAAGAAATGACAGGCTTGACTGACAAGACTTAAGTCCCTGCAGCAGGTCAGGTCTAAATCCAATACTCCACCTGAGCTTTTCAGTTTGATTAGCTAGTAAAGTCCCAATACCTTATACAATTCAAATGGAGTTTTTCTTTCTTTTTCAATCAAAGAATATGAATATTTTAAGAAAAACATATTTTTTAACTTTTATAGTTTGTATAAATAAATAAAAACATAAAGACAATTTGATCACTTTCTTTCTTTCTGCATCTCTGGTAAATGAAACATAAATTTTAATCAGGTTTTTCTCAATATTTTTCACAAACATTATTGGGAGTGGCAACATGGCTATAAAAACCACGCTTCTATGCTAGGAGTCTGACATGTACTTTGTACACAGGGATTATCTACATTTCATTTCACCTTTAAAACTGACCTTGAAGTTAGATATTTTTATATTAACTTGGAAGATGAAAAATGTGAGATAGAGAGCATTATTGTCCAGTTTTCTATTTGCAAATAAAATCTAATAACTGGTTTTTCTGTATGTAATCTGATTAATAGAGGGAAAAATGTCAGAATTTAGGAGATATTTTAAATAAAAGTCATACTTAGCTATCAATGAAGAAATAAAGAAAACATAATAAAAGTAAAGTATCACTGTAGAAGTTGATACATAAGAAAGGGCTTGGAATTCTTAGGATTGCAAATAAAAATATATATTCAGAATCAGTCCAATTAGTGAGTCATAGGTATACACATAATGATCTTGGGCACTGCTACAAATCTGTCATATTTTATGAAAATATGTGTGAGATTCACACATTCACATGAAGTTACATTCTAGTCAACAATACATGTTACTGAGGCAGGTGAATATCTGAATGTAAGCTCTTCTGGAAAATCTTGAATAGTGATTATATTTTGCCTTCATATCTTTATCAATCATCCATGGTTTACCACAGAATATTCACTGAGCACATCTCTCAGCATGTAAGATTCTCTTCACTGGTAGACCATTTAGAAATAGATTTCAGTGTTCAAAGGCTTAGTATGCCTTTTTCAGAATTTTATAAACATTACACTAAATTTATGATTAAATAAATACCTACATAACAATAGATTCAATTACCAAGAAAAGGATTACTTTTTTGAACCTTTGGATAACTAAAGCATGACATTACTGCTATTTTATGGCAGCCAAAGCAATTTGTTATGCATTCCTTTTCTCTCTAAATCAATGTCATTCTCCTTGCCCACTTCCCAAACAAAAGAATATTAAAAAAAAAAAAAAAAACTCAGCCTGTCATTTTTTTAAATAGCTATTATTTTCAAAGAACACATTTCAGGAACTTGAAAAGAGACCATATATAATTGGGAAGGAGGAGGGTCTAAAACAATTATAACCCTGTGTGATGGAATTGTCAGTTACAGCTAGGTGACCCAGACCCAAAGTCAGTAAGATGTGAATCACTCTAAATCTTTTCCCCAGATGCATCTCAAATATTGTTAGAACAAAGAGATTGCATTTCATTTTATTTTCCTGTCCCTTATTTTAATAAATGAAAGCTCATTTTCTGGTTTCACATTTACATTTCTTTCTTAAAAATTTCCTTTTGGAAAAGAACATTTCACAGACTCCAGATGTGGAAATGGACAGTTCTGTCATCAGAGCAAAGCATTACCTCGCTGGGTGTGCATTCACACTTGTGAGACTGGATTCTGATGGACAAGTAGCAGCCTGTGCCCCTCTGGAACTTTTC
Organism: Glaucomys volans; assembly: GCA_020662805.1. Taxonomy (NCBI): domain Eukaryota; kingdom Metazoa; phylum Chordata; class Mammalia; order Rodentia; family Sciuridae; genus Glaucomys; species Glaucomys volans. The sequence continues at coordinate 389,913 of JAJEJO010000292.1, forward strand.
AGTAGGAGCCCTGATTCTGTTGTTGCTGGGCTCAGGGTAACAATTTCACGAAAAATGGAATTCATATGTACAAAATACAGTGTTGTGTGTTACTTTCCCTAGAGCAGGGTGTAATCTTTGGTTTGTCCAATCTATTGCCTTGTATTTCTATATTTGACTATTCAAAGAAATCAAGTCACAAACTTGTTATCCATACAGGAAGATTCTTTTGGTCATGTAGAGCCAGTCCAAATGCAACTCACCGTCAGAAGAATAGTTTTTAATATTTATACTCCAAGAGATTTAAGACTCTTCTCCACAGTCCTATCTGAAAAGGTAATTGAAAAATAGAATATAATGGAAACTGGATCCTTAAACTCATCTAATAGAATGGCTTCTTCAAGCTGAATCCTTCCAATTATAGATGCAAGCGGAGAAGTTCATGTTTAAGACAAACCAAAGACATTCAAAAAGGGACGAAGACTACATGAGGCAAAAACAATATTCTTTTTGCTTCCCAATTGGCAAGAGGTGAAATAAATAAAGCCAAAACAATCTAATAATAGAGAAGGAAAAGGGAGAAGCCAAGCCATTCAGGAAGAATTGCCATATGGCTCAGGTTAGAACAAACGTGGTGTCACTGGCAGACTTAGTTGCGCAGGAAGGGCACTGTCAGTCATCCTGGCCACAATGTCCACATTCCTCTCCAAACTCCTCTTTTGAGTTTATTCTTTCTATAAGTACTTGTTATTGTCCTGGAACAGACTTCATGCCAGTCAACAGTTACTTATGCATAATAATTGAAATTGGCATCACGTGTTTTAGATTGCGTGCTACAGTTTTAACAGTTATATTTTGTCATTTTTGAACAACACAAGCTCCTCAAGGAACACAAATATTCTAGGAACTCAAAATAGATTTACTTTGACAAAGCACCCTGATTTAAGCAAATCCAAATATTACTGATACATCTATTAGAAGTTAAATTTAAAATTAACTTTTAAAATGACTTAAATTCATCATTTTGGAAAAAGTCAGTTTGGATTAAAAGTTTGATCCTTGGCAATTCAGAAACAGAGATACAGTTTATATGATGCAGTGTCTTATGACTTTGAATATACCTATACATGTACAACTAAAGCTTCCCCCTTCAAAGAAAATGAAATCATGGTCATTTAGGGAAATGAGTTTCTAACAATAAAATCTCAAAATGTGGATTGAAAGACTTCTCATTTTTCATTTTAAAATAATTGTATCTTTTCTTTTAAAAGTCTTGTTAATAGTGATATTGGATATACATATATATATACATACATATACTTCTACATATATATTTTATAAGCAGAGTATAAAACATGACTTTTGCTGTTTATAAGGTTGACTAAAATTTAAAATAAAAAATGCATAAAGAAAACATTGATTTCATGATTTCAGTTCCTTGGGAAAACTTTCAAACAAAATAATCTCTGTAGTTGATTTGGGAAGGGTAAGACTAATCAACTAAATCTTAACGTTCAGTCATCTCTAATAAAGTTTTCTGACACATTTCCCCTACAGTTAGTGTTGCCCAGGAAGAAAGAGTACACATTTTATAATGTAATGAGTGAAAATTAATTGATTATAGAATAATAATGACAAGGAGAATGACCTTGATAGTTGCAGAAAGCCACCTGTGACTAACAAAATCAGGCTTAGTCAAACTTTCAGACACAGAAATCTGGCTTTCAGGAACTGGCAGTTGTGAGCGATTGTTTCAGATGACCTGAAGTATGTGGTTTCTGTGCAGCATGGGTCACTATTGGAATTTGTGTGTGCTAAATGTGTCACATGACCTGCTAGCGCAAAATGACTTCCTTAACTCTGCCCCATCCTGTTTCTCACAGAAGATCATACGGGTCCCACTTTGACCTGTGATGCTATAAATAAACTAAGCACAGGCTCCATTTTTTGTTAGAGTCAGATCTTAGCATGACTCAATCCGTCATGCCTCCAATTCAAAAGAGATAATTATCTCCTGTGATTTTTTTCTACTAAATAAGTTTATTAGTGATTAATTTATGGCCGGCCCATCCCTCCAACAGAAATCCTTTCCCTCGCCCATGCTGGATATGTAGTGAGAAATACTAACTAACATTCATTGACTTCTTATTACATGCCAGGCACATTTCTAAACGTTTTTCATGAACAAACAGACAAATAAAAAAAAATTTAGCTCTTCCACAGATCCTGTATGATGGGATTAATTATTATAATGATTTAGATATGAAGAAATTGAAGACCAGAGAAGCTGAATAATTTTGCCAAGTTGGTATCTACTAAGTAGCAGAACCTGGATTCAAGGTCTGTATTCATAAACACTAACAATTCTACCTTTTCCACATAATAAATTTGTTGGTTAAATAAGCAAATATGGTTATGCTTCTCCGCGTTAACACAGCTTAAGTTTATAGCAACATAAAAATGCTTGGCATTTATTATTGTGTATTTAGTATTTTTAGTCAAATTGTGACTCAGTTTTAGAAAATGAATGGAAACATTTAAAAAAGGCAAATTTACAGCTCCAGGCACTACTTTTCAATTTTCTTTAAGAAAGCATGTGGACAAGAGGGTCACATCCTCATGAAGCACGTACTGGGGATTTTTAAAAAACTCTTCCCATCTACTGGGGGAAGAATGTAAACAATGAAAAATAAGCCAAGTCTAGTGGGCAAAATATGTCTTTCTTATTGGGCTGCACACAGAAGCAGATTTTCACCCCCAAAATTGAGACCCTTTAGAAAATGTTCCAAAAAGCCATTGAACTTCTGCCAGTAAATATCCCTTAACACTCTGGAATAAACAAGAGCATCTGGCACTGCTCTGTGTGAGCTGTCACCTTTACTCTGCCTGTTCATAGACTTTCTGGAAGAGAAAGTAATGCTTCCATCTGGTCACAGCAGCAAAGAAAGCAGAGAGCACCGAAGTGCTTCCCCTGGAAATCTGTGCCTGAATCCTGGAAGGCTTCCTAACCTGAGGGGAAAACAGAGTTTTTGATTCTTCTCATAATGAATAGTCCTGAGTATAACACCTGGCCATAGAGAACTGAAGTAATTACAGAGGATTACTAACAATTTGCTCATTTTTCTTTAGGTTCAAAATATGCAAGTTCGCAAAGGTTTCACCATTTGTGCTTTTCTTAGTAGTAGTAAAAAAAAGACATGTTCTCTGGAGTTCAGGTAAACAGGTTCTGTTGACTTCATTTAGGCACTGATCACTCTAGGATTTCTTTTCTACATTGAAATGCAAGCAAACAAATAATTAAATACATAAGACCAGAGGAAAAAGGTTGGTTCACACTAGATGATGCAGTGAACTTAAACTTAAGACTGTACTCCACGTTTGGAGGTAAGAAACATAGTTAAGATCTGAGGTCATAGAAGTGCCTCTGGGGATGGCATATGGAAAGGCATATTCATCTGAAGGAATAGAATTGGTAGCTGGAGCTAGGTGCATGCTGACACACAGCCTAATCACGTTTCTTCTGAGAATAGCCATGTGTAAAGAGACTTATTTTTCCCATTCTCTCTTTTTTTTAACGAATTTATTTTGATTTATTGTACACAAATGGAGTAGAGCTCTGGTTGTATACAAAGTAGAATCACACCTTTTGTGTAATCATACCTGTACATAGGGTAATGATGTTTATCTCATTCTGTTATTATTCTTACCCCCCACCCAGATCTCATCCCTCTTTTCCCTCTATACAATCAATCCTTCTTTCATTCTTGCCTCCCTTCCACCCCGCATTATGCATCATCATCCACTTGTCAGAGAGATCATTCAGCCTTTGTGTTTTTGGGTTTGGCTAATCTCACTTAGCATGACAGTCTCCAACTTCATCCATTTACCTGCAAATGTCATAATTTTATTCTTCTTTATAGCTGAGTAATATTCCATTGTGTTTATGTACCACAGTGTCTTTATCCATTCATCTATTGAAGGACATCTAGGCTGGTTCCACAATCTAGCTATTGTGAATTGAGCAGCTATGAACATTGATGTGGCTGCATTGGTGTAGTATGCTGATTTTAAGTCCTTTGGGAATAGGACAAGGAGTGGGATAGCTGATTGAAATGGTGGATCCATTCCAAGTTTTTTGAGGAACCTCCACACTGTTTTCCAGAGTGGCTGCACTAATTTGCAACTCCATCAGCAATGTATGAGTGTACTTTTTTCCCACATCCTCTCCAACACTACTTGTTGCTAGTATTCTTGATAATAGGCATCCTAATTGACATGAGATGAAATCTTAAGGTGGTTTTGATTTGCATTTCAACTAGAGATGTTGAACATTTTTTCATATATCTGTTGATTGCTTGTAGATCTTCTTCTGTAAAGTGTCTGCACATTTCCTTAGCCCATTTATTGATTGGGTTATTTGTATTCTTGGGGTAAAGATTTTTGAGTTCATTGTAGATTCTGGAAATAATTGCTCTTTATGAAGTGTGTGTGGCAAAGATTTTCTCCCACTCTGTAGGCTCTCTCTTCACATTGCTGATTGTTCCCTTTGCTGAGAAAAAGTTTTTTAGTTTGAACCTATCCCAATTATTGATTCTTGCTTTTATTTCTTGTGCTTTCGGAGTCATGTTAAGGAAATCTGGTCCTAGGCCAATGTGATGAAGATTTGGACCTATTTTCTCTTCTATTAGGTGCAGAGTCTCTGGTCTAATTTCTAGGTCCTTGATCCATTTTGGGTTGAGTTTTGTACAGGGTGAGAGATACCGGTTTAGTTTCATTTTGCTGCATATGGATTTCCAATTTTCCCACCACCATTTGTTGAAGAGGCTGTCTTTTCTCCATTGTATGTTTTTGGCTCCTTTGTTAAGTATGAGATACCTGTATTTATGTGGGTTTGTCTCTGTGTCCTCTATTCTGTACCATTGATCTACCTGTCTCTTTTGGTGCCAATACCATGCTGTTTTTGTTACTATTGCTCTGTAGTATAGTTGAAGGTCTGGCATTGTGATACCCCCTGCTTCGCTCTTCTTGCTAAGGATTGCTTTAGCTATTCTGGGTCTTTTATTCCTCCAAATGAATTTCATGATTGCTTGCTCTATTTCTATGAGGTCCCTTATTGGGATTTTAATTGGAATTGCATTGAATTTGTATAGTGCTTTTGGAAGTATGGCCATTTTGACAATATTAATTCTGCCTATCCAAGAACATGGGAGATCTTTTCATCTTCTAAGATTTTCTTTAATTTCTTTCTTTAGTGTTCAGTAGTTCTCATTGTAGAGGTCTTTCCCCTCTTTTGTTAGATTGATTCCCAATTTTTTTTTGAGGCTATTGTGAATGGGGTAGTTTTCCTAATTTCTCTTTCAGAGGATTCAACATTTGTGAATAAAAATGCATTAGATTTATGAGCATTAATTTTATATCCTGCTACTTTACTGAGTTCATTTATGAGTTCCAGAAGTTTTCTGGTGGAATTTTTCGGCTCCTCTAAATCATATCATCAGCAAATAGGATAGTTTGAGCTCTTCTTTTTCTCTTCGTATCCCTTTAATTTCTTTGGTCTGTCTAATTGCTCTGACTAGAGTTTCAAGGACTATGTTGAATAGAAGTGGTGAAAGAGGGCATCCCTTCCTTGTTCCAGTTTTCAGGGGAATGCTTTCAATTTTTCTCCATTTAGAATGATGTTAGCTGTGGGCTTAGCATAAATAGTCTTTACAATGTTAAGGAATGTCCCCACTATCCCTATCTTTTCTAGTGTTTTGAGCATGAAGGGGTGCTATATTTTATCAAATGCTTTCTCTGCGTCTATTGAAATAATCATGTGGTTCTTGACTTTAAGTCTGTTCATGTGGTGAATTACATTTATTGATTTCTGGATGTTGAACCAACCTTGCATCCCTGTGATGAAACCCACTTGATCATGGTGCACTATCTTTTTAATATACCTTTGTATGTGATTCGCTAAAATTTTGTTAAGAATTTTTGCATCTAAGTTCATTAGGGCTATTGGTCTGAAATTTTCTTTCCTTGATGTGTCTTTGTCTGGTTTTGGTATCAGGGTGATATTAGCTTCATAGTATGAGTTTGGAAGGGTTCCCTTCTCTATTTCATGAAACACTTTGAGGTGTACTGGAATAAGCTCTTCTTTGAAGGTCTTATAGAACTCGGCTGTGAATCCATCTGGTCCTGGACTTTTCTTTGTTGGTAGGCTTCCATTTCATTGCTTGAAATTGATCTATTTAAATTATGTATGTCCTCCATGTTCAGTTTGGGTGGCTCATATGCCTCTAGGAACCTGTTGATATCTTTGAGATTTTCTATTTTGTTGGAGTATAAGTTTTCAAAATAGCTTCTAATTATGTTTTGTATTTCAGTAGGGTCCGTTGTGATATTTCTGTTTTCATACAAATATTAGTAATTTGAGTTTTCTCACTCCTTCTCTTCATTAGTGTGGCTAAGGGTTTATCAATTTTGTTTATTTTTTCAAAGAACCACCTTTTTTTTTGTCAATTTTATGAATTGTTTCTTTTCTTTCAATTTCATTGATTTCCACTCTGATTTTAATAATTTCCTGTCTTCTACTACTTTTGGTGATGAACTGTTCCTCTTTTTCTAGGGCTCTGAGCTGTAATGTGAGGTCATTTATTTGTTCATTTTTCATTCTTTATTGAATATGCTCCATGCAAGGAATTTTCCTCTTAGCACTGCTTTCATAGTATCCCAGAGATTTTGATATGCTGTATCTTTGTTCTCGTTGACCTCTAAGAATTTTTTTATTTTCCCCCTAATGTCTTCTGTTATCCATGCATCATTCCATAGTATATTATGTAATCTCCAGGTCTTGGAGTAGTTTCTGTTTTTTATTTTATCATTGATTTCTAATTTCATTCCATTATGGTCTGATAGAATACAAGTTCGTACCTCTCTCTTCTTGCATTTGCTCAGAGTAGCTTTGTAGTATAACATATGGTCTATTTTAGAGAAGGATCCATGAGCTGCTGAGAAGAAAGTGTATTCACTTATTGATGGATGGAATATTCTATATATGTCTGTTAAGTCTAAGTTGGCAATTGTGTTATTGAGTTCTATGGTTTCTGTGTTCAATTTTTGCTTGGAAGATCTGTCCAACGGTGAAAGAGGTGTGTTAAAGTCACCCAGTATTATTGTGTTGTGGTCTATTTGGTTACTGAGATTAAGGATTTGATTGACGTACATGGATGTGCCATTGTTTGTGGCATAAATATTTATGATTGTTATGTCTTGCTGATTTATACTTCCCTTAAGCAATATGAAATGTCCTTCTTTATCCCTTCTAACTAATTTTGGCTTGAAGTCTGCTTTATCTGATATGAGGACGGAGACCTCTGCTTTTTTATTGTGTCTGTGTGTGTGGAATGTTTATTTCAGAGAAATAAAAATTGATTATTTTTGAAAGCTAGAAATTCACTTAATGAATACTAAAAAATATATTTAATAAGGAAAATGACCCCATAAGAAAAAATATTGAACAAATAAATATGTGTATATGTAAACAAAAGCAATTTATGTGTAATTATTATTTATTATAAAATATCTCATTTAAGGAGTCATTTTTTCAAAACAGGTCCAAGATGTCAAGGAATAATCTCTGAAGTTAGAAAGGGAACTTAGTTTCTAGTTTTCCTTGACGTTTCTTAACTTGATGCTCTTGCAAAATTCCTTTTAACATTTTTTCTTTCTCTGTAATAAAAGTATTTATTGGATTAGAGGTTTAGCTCAGTGGTAGACTGCTTGTCTAGCATGCATGAGGGCCTGGGTTTGACCCCTAGCCTTTCCTGCCCATTCTGTAAAAGTGAATAAAAGTATTACTTGCATGAATGAATGCAGTGAGTTTAAAAATTGTGAAATATAACAATTAAGATAACATGATATATTATTGTCATAAAATGAGAGAAATAGGAAAAAATCTTTAAAAAATCATCCTTTGCAATGTTAGTTGACAACTCAAAATTTTATGTCTATTAGTTACAATATGTGTCATCAAATAAAACAGGTCCCCTAACTCTGTCTGATATATTTCTTGCCCAATTTTTAAAAGCATTATCAGGAATGCTTATGGATATCAAACAGAAAGACAACAGGTTCCTTTCTATTTTTCAAAGCTTTTGTGGAAAGAATATGATGGACACATTGAGACTACAATAAAAAAAAGTCTTTTCAGGGCATCTGAGTTGTCTCCATTAGATCTATTACCTTTATAAAATTGAATTTATCATAAAAATAGGGTTCATTTTCATTACTTTCTCCCATTTTTGAAATTAACTTGAGCAAATGCACTTGATGAGCTTGTGAAGGTCACGATGGTACCATTACACCCTTTTAATGTCATCATCACCATCATCTTTTTCTTCATCAAGCCTTCATTAGAGGGCACAGAGATTTATTTGTAGGTGTCGTGGGGGAAAAATTCTCTTTCAGGCCAAGAGCACAAGTGATTGGAAAGAATCTAAAGCAATATTTTAAAAACTCTTTGTTGTCTCATACTGCCTTAGACCCTTCCCTCAGAAACATGAAAACACACACACATTAAAACTTTGCAACAAATTTCTAGAAGCACAAAGGCCTAAGACTAAGATTTCTTGAACTTAAAAAGAGAGAATGGAGACAGACTTCAGACTCAGTCCAGCCCAGACTCCTGAGACTTCTGCACCTGAAAACATGTTTAAAGCTTGATATGATGAGCCTTTTAAATTTAAACCATTCTAGTGGACGTGTAGTGTATTTTTTATTTTGGATTAACTCACATATCCCTGATGACTATTTTTCATATACTTAATTATGCATCAGATCATATTCTTTTCAGTTCAGGTGTTTTATTAATTTAAAAATTGGGTTGTTGGTATTTTATTATTACATAAGAAATCTTTATATATTATGTCTTTTAACATATATTGCAAATAGTTCAGCCCCAAGTATGAATTGATTATTACTCCTCATAACAGCATCTTTCTGTTAACTTGATACTTGGCTTGAAGTTTACCAATTCTCTCATTAGTAGTTTCTAATATTCTGTATAAATTGCCATTTATGCATTCTTGGTACAATTATATTCTTTTTGAATTCTATATTTTTCTTTCTCAAATACATATTTTATTTAAGTTTCTTGTTGTGTGGACATTTTCATCAGTTTTTCTTTTATTTTCTTTAATTTTTCATCCTTTTTTGTGGCATTTCAATATCTCAAGTCCTCGTTCATCATAGCCTGTTGTGTAATATTCAACCAAGAAATCCAATGGTTTCTTGTATGTTTGATGTTCTTTTATAGTCAATTCATATTTGAATATTTACTTCTTATTACATATGAACTTGGGAGCTTAATTTGGGGATGCTTTCTTTTAGAGAGAATTTGTGTTTGTTTCACCTATAACTGAGATCTTCCGTAAGCAGAGACCATTTTCAGCTATGTTTGATTTCCTAGCTTAATAGGGTCAAGGTAAGTACTACAGCCTTCCACTGATATTCATGTCTGACTCCATGCAACTATGCATTTGAGATGTGCCTTAGAGTCACTACTATCTGCTCAACTTTTTTGTTGTTGCTACTGAAGTGAGAGATTCAGAGAACTTTACTTTTAGGAGCCTAGCAATGCCTTGAAGGATCTATTTTTATCTAAGATTGATTTGATTTGTAGCAGATACCTCAGAATATGTATCATACTATTGTATTGGAATGACAAATCTAGAACTCCCTGTGAATATCATCCAAGTTCTGGATGAAACTTCTAATTTCATATACATAGAACTCCATGAGTGAGATCAAACTTGGGAATCTGGCTAGTTTCTATTTATCTAACCTTAGCTCCTGGGGAATCCAAAAGCAAATACTAAGACACAAGGAATATATTTATCCAACTACCTTGACTTTGAAGAAATATCTTGAAAACAAAGATCAAAATTTGTGCTAAAAGCAAAAAAAATTGCATCTTTATAATTTTGACTTAATAAAATAAGAGCTTTCATAGTCAATGGAATGAATGGATAAAACTACTCAACCAAACTTTGTTCAATTTTTTTTTAAAAAAATTAAATGTTCATTTGATGTATAGTTTTGTAGAAATTCTAAAAAACATTGAGATTTAGCTTCTTACCAATGATAATGACTTCTGATGCAGTCTGACTACATGGGAATCATTAGTTTTCAGGGCAGATGTTTAGATTCAGAAATGGAGTTAACTTACATAGAATGGAGTAAAGACTGGCAGGATTTCAAGGACTAAAATCAAATTATTGTCTTCCACAAAATTAAGCAACAGTTTGCCAGAGGGGTATATATGTTGCAAAAAAACACTTACACCAGAAGAAAGGCCTGGCAGAAGGGTAATAGACTTAACTTATAGGTATTATTATTGTGGAACACTCTTTTTTAAAGGCATTTTGGTATTTACTACATAATCAATGCTGACTTGTTGCAGCATGTTAGTTTCTGTATTATACAAAGTTAAAAAAAATCACATTTATTTTTAGAGAAGAATCATAACTAAAAGTTGCAAAATGGGGTTTTCTCTAGAACTTTGAGAAAGTCAATATGTTTTCCTGGGAATCTTCATTGAATACTGGGATCATTCTAGGAATACATGATGGAACCAAACCCTGCCAAAACTTAGATTGAAAGTTTTGACTTTTTATTTTGAACTAATTTTTAACTTACAGAAAATATGTGAGAGTGTTACTGGGAAAGCTTATAGAATTTTTTATATAGAGTCGTAAGTTTTGAACATTTTGTCACATTTGTTTTATTCTATATGTATAATACACATTTATATGTACATGCATACATAACTGTATAAATATCTTTACATGTTTAGAATATATGCATGTATTTTTCATACATCTATTTTTCTAACCATATGAGGGATTTTTATATGTATAGGTATGTGTATATATGATGACCCTTTACCCTTTAACACTTGAATGTATATTTCTTATGAAAAATATGATTTTGTCACATAACCAGAATATACTTGCCAATTTCAGAAAATCTTACAGCAATACACTTTTATCTAAACTATCATCATATCCCAATTTGTCTATCAACATGAATCATTTGTAGTGTACAGAGAACCAGTGGGTTCTGTTGCATTTCTCTTTACTTTCCTTCAATATGTTCTGGATTCTTTGTCTTTTAGGATAGGCATTTTGAATAATACCAGCAGTTATTTGAAAGAATACTTCTCAGTATAGGCTTTTCATGATTAGATTATTAGATTACTCATTCTCAGTCACAATAGTACATGATGCATAGTGTGCTCTTCTCTGGGTTTCATTTCCCAAAAGCACCCAGTGTATGCTACTCACTGGGTGATGTCATTATTTTGTTTTATTATTTGTTAAGTGATAATTTGCGTATATTAATACTAACACCTATGTTAGAATGCTGCTTGATTAATTATGACAAATGTGTATATACACATGCAATCACATCAGAATAGAAGTGTAACATTTCCATAGTCTCAGAAAGTGTCTTTGCAGCCCTTCCCTGTCAACTTCTTGTCCCTCTTGTGGCAGCTACTGAGTTGCTTTCTGTCAGCATAAATCAGTGATGCCTCTCTTAGAATTTTTCAAACATGGAACCATACAACATTTCATGCATTGTATTTGGCTTCCTTTGCCTAATGCAATGACATTGAGATTCATCCATGTCATATTATGTAATTTATTCACTTTAAATGTTGAATAATGTTGTTACATGAAATAAGCAATTTGTTCATTTAAGAGACATTTGGCTTGGTTCCAGAGTTGGATATTATAAATAAAACTACTTTAAATAGCACTCACTTATCTTTGTGTGGATGTATTTTTTCCTTTTATTTTGATATTTATCTAGACATAAAATGCCTACTTGAAGGTCACAAATATTTTCTCTTGTAGATGTTTTACCCTGAATATATACCTCACACATTTCTTTGTTGACTTATTCATTAGTGCCACATTGTTTTAATTATAGAAATTGTATGGCGTATTTTAACATTTGGTGTATGTGATCCCTAATAGAGTTCTTTCCTGGCTGTTTTTCAGTCTATTCCCATATTTATTTTTTCATGTGAATTTTAATATCAACTTATCTAGCATCCTTGATACTTTTATTGAGATTGTGTTATGATTTGGATGTGAAGTGTCTTGTAAAAGCTCATGTGTGAGACAATGCAAGAAGGTTCAGAGGAGAAATGATTGTGTTATGAGAGCCTTATCCTGATGGTATTAACTAAGTGGTAAGTGTAGGGTAGCAGGGAGTGACTGGAGGAGGTGGGTCATTAGGGGTGCCTTTGGGGTATATTTTTTGTAACTGGCAAATGGAGTCCCTCTTTCTCTGCTTCCTGATCATAATGTGAGCCACTTCCCTCCACCACAACTCCAGCCTCACCTGGAGTCCTGAGGAATAGAGATGGTTGTCTGTGGACTGAGATCTCTGAAATCATGAGCTCCCAAATAAACTTTTCCTCCTCTAATTGTACTTGTCAGTTCTTTTAGTCACAGTGAAAAAGCTGACTAAAACAAATTGCATTGTGTCTATAAATTAACTTAGGAAGAACTGATGTCTTGTTGATATTAGGATGTTCAAAGCAAGAACCAGAATTAGCTTTCCACTTCTTCAGATCTGCTTTCGTAGCAGTGAGGAGTATTTGCAGCATTTTCTGTGTAGATTTTGAACTTTTCCTGTTGAGTGTATTCCTATTTAATTTACTTTTTTTGCTTTCTTTTTTTTTTTTTTCCGGCTATTTTGAGTAGAGTTTTCTCCTCTATATGTTCCAATGGATTATTATTTAGGTATATGTAGGCTATTAATTTTTGTGTGTTAATTTTAACTCCTGCTTTTGCTGAATACTATTTAAAATACTTTTATCATTTATTTATTAGTAGTGATATTTTTCCAGGCACAATATCATGTCATCTGAAATAGAGTTTCATTTATTCACTTCTAATTATTACATCTCTTATCTTTTCCTTTTTTAAAATTGCATTGACTAGTGTCACCATTAAAAGGTTAATGATAGTAGATAGAGGTGACATCTTGACTTTTTTCCTGGCCAGTAGTAATATCTGTAGTACTTCTTATTACAGATGATGGGCTTTGCATTTTATCATGCTGAAGAGAGATTATCCATGCTGATTTTCTTATATGTTTTTAATAAAAACAAGTGTTGAATTTGGGCATAGGCCTTTTAAATATCTGAAGATTATCCTGCACATATTGTTCTGAAGGTGAATTTATATTAATATATTCTTACAATATTGACTCATTCTTTCCTGAGTGGTATAAACGCCACTTAGTCATGGTTCACTGTGGTTTTGTTGTCTAATCACTGACATTTTATTTAGAATGTTTGGACCAATATTAATAAATCAATTTGTAACTTTTTATTATTTATTGAGATTAGCTATCATTGTTATATTTGCTTGGAATTATGAAATTTTCCTTCAAAAAATATTGTGTATGCATTGTGGAATGGTTGAATTGAGCTAATTAATGTATGCATTACACACTTACCATTTTTTGTGCCGGGTGGAGTGGTAAGAACACTTAGAATCTACTTCCCTGTGATTTTCAAGAATATATCATTCCTATCTAACTGACATTTTGTATCCTTTGACAAACATTTCCCCAACCCTCCTTCTAGCTACCTTTCCATTCTCTGTTTCTGAGTTGAAATATTTCAGATTTCACATGTATGTGAGATCATGCAGTTTTATTTTTGTGCTTGACTTAATTTAAAAAAAATGTGGGCTGGGTATATAGCTCAGTTGGTAGAGTACGTGCCTCACAAGCACAAGGCCCTGGGTTCAATCCCCAGCACCGCAAAAAAAATAAATAAATAAAAAATAAAAAAATGTCCTCTAGTTTCATATATGTTATTGCAAATGACAAGATTTCTTCTTCTTTTTTTAAGACTAAATAATAGTCCATTGTGTATTTGCCACTTTTCTCATCCAACATCTGGCCAACGGGTATATGAAACAATGTTAGACAGCCTTCATTTTAACACTCTGAGATATTTCAGTAGCTGGGGCTATTTATCAAGGCTGAGTCCTGAGTTCTGAGAGTTAACACTTAGGGCTGGACATTCTTTCTCTGGGTGATTTTGTCTGAATACTGTCAAGTTCTTCCCTCCACACTTTTCTCCTGCATGAAGTAGCAAGGCCATATCTTCCCTGAACTCTTAGTCTTGTAATGGCAGGCACAACTTTCAACTTTAGTTGGTTCGAAATTTGTGGTTTCTTCTCAACTTATGAGTAATTTGAAAATTTCTGGTTTCCAGTAATGATGATGGGTCAGGTGGTTTTATTTGAATTTCTCCTTGATCTATCATTTTTTAAATTTTATCAACTGGAAAGCCAAATTCAGAAAGTCACTGTTATCCCTCAGTCATTTATAAAATTTCATAAATAACTCCATGCAGATATCCAATGAGAATAACCATAAAATCTGTTTAGAATTTAATATGCAATTTCCCCCAATTTAATACATTGTTTAAAGTTTCCTGGTCATGATAAATGTGCTGAAAGAATGGGAAACCTCAAGTGAATCTTTCAAGCTTACTAAAAACAAACAAACAAATAAACAAACAAACAAAATAACTATTGTTCTATGTTTTTTTTTAATTCAAGGAGATATTTGTCACAGTTTTGCATCTCCATTTGATTGCTACATCCATAAATTCTCATGTAAATTACCTATACCAGTATTCTTTCATCATTGTGTTTAAGATGCTTTCAAAAAAATAAATTGTGTTCAATTTAAATTTCTAATTAAAAAATCCTGAATATTTATTCTGACACCTGTATATAAGCTCTCAATAATTATTATTTAGCTTGGGATGTTGCCTTCAGTAATGGAATTATAATATCTAAGTTATCTCCCTTTTGAAGAAAACTCAGTTTTTAAAACAATTTGTTAATATTCCATTGAGTTTCTAATCTCATTTTACCTGTAATATTCCTACCACTAACTGTGATGATTGAAAACTGCCAGAGATGATTGAAATCTCCTCAAGATATAGGATATAGTTTCCTACTCCCTTGAAGCTGAGCTGAGATGAGATGATCATGACAATTAGACGTAAGTGAAGTGATGTGACTTTTGAGGAAAACTCCATGAGGCCCTACTGTTTCACTGCGGCTATCCTTGTGCACAGTCCTTTCAGTTCTCTCTAGCATCCTCATGGATGGCCTGTACATTCACATGCAGCCATTCAGGACACACCAGTCCTCAGATGAACTGTCTCCTGGCTGCAACTGGGTAAATGATCCAGCAAGTTCTGCATAAGAACTGTCCAACTAAGGTAACCTGAAGTGAACCATGTAGAAATAAATGGTTTTTAGACACTAAATTTTGGGGTAATATTTTATATAGCAATAGAAAGTTAATCATAGATGTATTTTTGACAAGAAAATAACCATTATTTTGAGTTTCATTTAAGGTGGTATTTTAGAAATTCTGTAAAACTATGTGCAAAAGATCAATGGGAAATTTCTGTATGTACAGAAATTCTGTGTGTAAAGAATGTTGGGACTGGAGATGGTTTTTGCATTGTTACGACGCTTCAAAAATGAAACCTTCACAAAGTGAGTTAAAAGCAGTGAATTTAAAATCAGAATAGATAAGTTTTCTTCAGATTAAAAAATACATTTTTGTAAATACATTTTTGTAAAAATACATTTTGTAAATGTACATACACTTTTTATAATCTAAAACTGGGATAGATGTTTAACTTGGGTATTGCATCTTGATATACTTTTGCGAATTGGAAATAGGCTTGATAAACACCTCTAGGAACTGAATTGGCATCATAATGTGAAAATTCATGCTATTCCAAATGAAATAGCATATTTCTGTCTTTACTGTAAAGATAGAAAGATAGAAAGGTTGCCATAATGGTACAAGAAGAATTTATATAGATTCATAGTGTCTATGTAGAGAAAGCTGAAGGACTGTTAGCAGCCCACTTACCCAGGTGATGAGCTTTAATTTCCCAAATCTCATAAAATAACAAATTGATAGTACAGTCAGACTTACATATTATAGTATCAAGTAATCATGGATAACTCTATGTATTTTCTTTATTCAAATCAAAGAATAAAGGAAAGAGTAGGGGTGATAGAACAGATGTGCTCATTTTTATTTCTTACTGTGAAGTTCAGAGGGGAACCACTCAACTGCTTCTCATCTCCATTCCTGAAGCCTCCTTTCATGTTGCCTGAGATCCAGTCAGTCATTGCTATTTTCTCATCAAGGAAGGCCAGAAACATGATACAAAGAAGGTCACCTGCTCCTTTATTTTGGATATAAGCTAAGTTCACTGGGTTTAAAAACATGCTGCAATGCTGAATGGGTGGGGTGGTGTTAGTGAGGTGACAGCCATCCAATATGAGGATGACCACCTCTGAAGAGCAGTAGGTAGTGTTCAAGGACAACTTCAATGGAGGGACAAGGGTGATACCTTTCTTTTCTAATTGAACAAGACAGATAATTGATCATCAGAGCTGTTAGAGAAGCTGCTGCAATGAAAAGGCAGATCTGTATTAGGAAGGTGAGTTTATGTCCAATGTTAGTGCTTAAAGAGACAGTAGATTATATCCACAGTGATTTTTATATACATAAATATGATCTATGTGGTATTTTCAGGTTTTCGACCTCATGATAGCCAATACTTTGGTAAGCCTCCTTGAAGTTATGATCATTCAGGCCACACAATGCAGTATGATCTGCAAAGCAAACATCCTAGCTACAGACCATATAATTTGCTAATGTGCAGAAGTTCTCTTTTAAATTGACTCTCTGTAGTTTATATTACTTCCTTCCCACAAAACTGATAAAAGGAGACCGTACTAGTCAGTTTTACATCACTATAATGAAATACTAGAAACAGGCTATTTATGAAGGGAAGGAGGTTTATTTAGTTCACAGTTTGGGGGTTTTAAGTTCAGAGGGCATAAGCACAGTCTCATAAGGCTGCCCCTTGACTGCATCACCTCATAGTGCATGGTGGATGGCAGTGTTAGGAGTGCATTTCTGGAAGAAGCAAGTGATTACATCTCAAACTAGATGCAGAGACACTACTCGGTGTAGCTAGACTCAAGCTTCTGTAATAACCCTCTTACAGGAACTGCCTTCCAACGGCATGCCTCCAATAACCCAAAGACCTCCTAGACCATGCGACCTAATGGTTCTTCCGTTCCAGTCACACCATCTGGAGATCAAGTCTTCAGCATATGAGCCTTTGGGGGACACACAACTTTAAGACCATAGCAGAGACCATGCATACAGCACAGTTTTGCCTCTTACTCCTTCACTCTGCTTGCCTGACTTACAAGATGCTTCATATTCCACTTAGCAAATATGAAATATTACTGCTGAACTTCACGAATTTATTTGCAATATTTGTCTTACATTTCCTGGACATGTTTTCTTCATCATTTTTAGATGAGGCAATTGAATTCACTGTTCTATCTCTCATAGATAGGGGTAGAATTCACATTGCATGAACAGTGATCAACATATAAATTTTGCCCTTACACATTCATATCTTTGTTATTTCTCTTAACTGTCTTTTCTGGAAAAGATCATCAGAACAATTGTTTTTAAAGGAAGATAAAATAACCAATTTATAGGCAAAGTTGCTATTTGCCAAATTAAGGGAGGTATTCCATTGATAGAGTCTTCATGGTGTCTGGAGGTGGAGAAGAAACAAATGAAATGCAAAAACATTTGTGAAAGTTTTGGGGTCTAATTAACATATTTCATTAACTGTGAAGGTCTTGTTGGGACTGGCCAAAATTCGTGACATCATAATAAAGGACTGTGGACTCAGTGAGGCCTGGCTTCAGGTAAGCCTTGAAAAGTAACCAGTCCTGTGATGATCTGGTTGAGCTGTTGTTTTAGGTCCTTTCAGCAGCACTGGCTGTGTAGTTTAATGCTCAAAAAAAAAATGGATTTTCAAAAAGGTCTTGGAACCACCAATGCAGTTATATGCAATGTTATCCTCCTGTTGGAATAGTTATCTGAATGAATACAGGTGATTTATTTTCTCACTTAGAGGTCAAGGAGCAAACTTTAGAGAGAAAAGTGAAAAATAATTGAAAGACTGTGTAAGAATTAGTAAACAAAGTTTATTCCCTCTGAATGTTTTGGAAAAATGTTTTAGTCAGCTTCTTTTTTTTTTTTCTGCTCTGATTAAAAGACCTGACCAGAACAATTTTAGAGGAGAAAAAGTTTATTTGGGGGCTCAAGGTTTCACAAGTCTCAATCCATAGAAGTTCAGCTCCATTCCTCAGGGCTTGAGATGAGGCAGAAATCATGGAGGAAATGTGTAACAGAGGGAAGCAGCTCATATGATGATCAAAAAGCAGAGAGCGAGGTCTGTACTCACCAGATAAAAAATGTATACCCCAACAGCATGCCC
>JAJEJO010000292.1:433815-484519 GCA_020662805.1 Glaucomys volans
TGCAATGAAAAGACCCAACCAGAACACTATTAGAGGAGGAAAAGTCTATATGGGGGCTCACGGTTTCAGAGGTCTCAATCCATAGACAGCAGGCTCCATTCCTCCAGGCTCAAGGTGAGGCAGGACATCATGGTGGAAGAGTGTGGCAGGTGAAGATCAGGAAGCAGAGAAGGAGGTCTCCACCTGTTAGATACGAATATATACCCCAAAGCCACACCCCAATTCCCACCTCCTCCAGCCGCACCCCGCCACTTCAGTTACCACTCAGCTAACCCTAATCAGGGGATTGACTCACTGATTGGGTTAAGACTCTTAGAACCCAATCATTGCTTCCTGAACCTTCTTGCACTGTCTCACACGTGAGCTTTAGGGACACCTCACATCCAAACCATAACAGAAGTAGAGGTTGAAAGGACAAGAGCAAGTCAGAAAACAGTGCTCTTCTATTCCCTCTCTAAAACAGAATGGACTTTAAATGTTGGAAAATTTTGTCTATGGGGAAAGATATACAGTAGAAAAAGCACACAGTCTGGAGTCAGAAGTTATAGATGTAAAATCTGACTCATTTGTTAAAGTGTGACTTTGGGTTAATTATTCTCCTTGACCCTCAACCCCAATATGTGCAGAATGGGAACAATTCTCACCTGAGAGGCTTGTGAGCATTTAACGAGATTATGTAAGTGAAATTCTTGACACACATGACCTGCTTTCATTTCCAGCCATACATTTGACCTTTATTTTTGCTTCACATGGGAAATTCACACACACACACACACACACACACACACACACACATACACACCTTTATCTATGAACTTTGAACCTACCAACATTGACAGGTAAATGCCAGAATCTAAATCAGCACAATCTGTCCATCACCAACAGAGGGCATTAGCAGTGTGGTCAATTTCATTGTTTTCTATCTTGATTGTGTCACATTTAGCCTTATTTTTGAGATATTTTACAGAATTTTAATCTCATTACATGTAGTTGGATGAAAGAAGTGCCCATGCCGTACAAAGAGGTCATAATAGTAGAAGTCAATTAGAAATACTTTCTATGAAATCAGAAGGGAATGTCAGATACTGCTTCATGGCATCTCATTAAACTCAGACAGAAATGGTCTCACAAACTGCATAATCAGAAAATAGGATGCAAAATTTAAAAAAACCTTCAGGGAGAAACTTTAAACATATGATGAAAGACAGAAACTTGTACAGCCTTGTGAAGATCAAATCGCTACAACCTATAGAGTGTGACAGGAATTCTACCTCAATCTTTTCCTGGTTTAACTTTTAAAAATTTGTAAGTAATATTTAGATATCATTCACACTTCTTTTAACTTCTGACGTAACAGTAGAGGTTTTACTCTTTGAAAGTTTTGGACCCCAGATTTAATGTCAGGACCCTGGGGAGTGAGTGTGCACTGGAACCTCTGCTGTCAATTTAGCCTGGTCACTAGGCCCTTTTGAGGTACTCCTGCATCCCGCGTCACAGAGGAGAAGCCAGAACTTCCCCATCTGGTTTCAGAGGAGAGTCTGCTAATGAGATACACTTGCAGAAAGTCTACTCCTGAAACAGGAGTAGAAAATCTACTGAAAATCTACTCCTGAAACAGCTATAGACAGACAGGCTGACAGTGTTTGAAGCCACCTGCAAGCTAATTTCTTAAGTCTCCATTACTTACGTGCTGGACTGGAATTGCTGGTACCAGCTTTCCTAACATTCGCTTCCTCAAACTTCCAGCACTTGGAAAAAGTCTGTATTCTAATTTTGCATCCAAATATAAGCCTGTCCATTTAAAACATATAGAGTACCTTCTTTTTTCTTGAAGAATCCCTGATTGCAAACAAAGATTCTCTTTTAATAGTGGAGGAGCTGACTATTGACTTGAATATGCTTTATAATTTTAGTGTTTGTTTGACAACAAAGAAATACATAAAAATTATAGCCAAATGTAACAATATCAACTTTCTTCAAGATTCTGTTCCTGATATAGTAAGTCTGAGTGGGGCCTGGGAAGATGCATCTATTCATCTCCCCAGGATGATGGAATCAGGTGTTCTAAGATTAAAATTAAAACAACAACGATGTCAATCTTTGGGCTCTATTACAATTCATCTCTTTCATAATGCTTATGCCTTTCCATTCATGCATCCCTTCAAGAGAATGAGGTGGGTCAGCAATCTTAGAACAGGTTGACTGGAATCTTTAAATTGGGTGGGAAAAGGAATTTTAAAAAGAAAAATGAAAATCAGGAATTTCACTTGATCTTTTTATAGTGTTTTCTGTGGCAGACCAGAGAAAAAGAAGTTGGGAAACTATTACCCAGAAAATGGAAACAAATAAAATAACAGCATATTTCCTTTGGAAAGTTTTGGAAGTCTTCGAGCCATACTCAAGAGAAGAAGTAGAAGCCTCAACCTATTGCCACATGTTGTACTGATTGGTTTACTGCAAAGAGAAAGAAAGAGAAGCTCTCATTTTAAAAAACAGCAGTTAAATTTTGATACAGTAATGCTGTGTAGCAAATAACCACAAAACCTCAGTTACATACAACAATAAATATTTTAGCTCATGTACCTATGGATGGGCTGGCAGGTTCTGCTGATGTAGGCCAGGTAGAACTGACTTTGCTGGCCAGGGTCATGCATCTAGGAGAGCTGGTGGTCTGGCTCAGAGTGGCCTGATCTAGGAAGAGCTTTGCTCTCTGGGTCTGAGCCACATGGCTTCTTATCTTCCAGTATGCTACGGGGGCTTATTTTCTTGTTTGGAGTAGGTATCTGAAAGAGTGGAGGAATATGTAAGGCCTTTAGAAGACTCTGCTCAGAATTGGTAGGCTGTCATTGTCATCAAATTCTTTTGGAAAATCAATGACAAGATCATCTCAGAATATTCTTCTTTATGAGACAGGCTGCAAAGATTTTGCAAAGGGCATAGATTCAGGGAAGAAATGGGGCCATTTTTGCAATCAATATAGCTTAGTCCAGATGGAGTCACATTTTGGCAAGAGAAAGAATGTCTTGCCTGTACTGTAGCCCTTCTCTGCTCTTCATGTTGCACTTCACTGCCAATAATCTGGAAAAATAATACTTGCCATATGTGTGACCACAATTCAATAAAAAGATTTTTCTGTTCAGATAAATAAATGAGAAGAACTGCAGAATAGCACTCCAGGTCCTCTGTGGTATCTAGGCAAGCAAAAACATCACACTTCATACATAAGTTGCAGTGTCAAGTTGACAATAGCTCCAAGTACTGTTTTCTAACAATAACGTATGGGAGGGTCATAGTATCTGAGTGTTCCTTATCAATAGCAAAGAGTGCAGATGACAAATTTCTCCACCTAAATTCCAATTTTAAAAAGAGCACAAACCTTACTGTCTAACAAAAAATATAAAGGTGAAAAATAGAGGAGAAAAAAGAAAAGGGAAGAAGTGAAGAACTCATGGCAGTGGTGAAAAGGACACCTCTGATTCCACCCAGGATTGTCATTTCTTGTTCCTATGGCAGGATGGCCTTCAACATTCTTTGCAGGCCTCTATGAACCAGGTCAATGGTCTTTATTTCAAGGAACTGAATAGAAAGCAAGTGATCTGGTAAAGGAAATTGAGCGAGGCCAATTCAAGGGGAAAGCACATGATCCCTAAATGCAAGATGATAGTGGGACTCCAGCCTGAGTTACATTTTATAAGGAAGCCCAGTGAAGCATCTTTACCTTCTCAAACATCAAGGGAGTTTGCAGATGTCTTGGCAAAGAGGTACTAACTCTTCTAACACGTAGCTCTTCTGAGCTGTAGTATTTTGTTTTGCTTTCTAACAGTACAAATTCAGTTAGTATTTCTCTTAAAAATAATGTGTAGTGAAATTCACTCTCCTGAACTTCAGCATTGATCTGGTAATAGAATGCATGCTGCAATACAAGCCCCGGGCCTACTTTTTTTTAACATGGTAGTGGTTATCATTAGGTTGTGTGCATCCAGTATCTTTAGCAGCAGAACTTTTAAAAACTGCGATGGCCAGTCCTTCCACTTGCACATTCTTCTTTGTTTGTTCTGACTGATGTTATATCTTCTTATGTGTGGTATCATTGACTTGTTCTTTTAACTTTGTAAATTAAGTATGACATGATGTGATGAACCCCAGTAATGGAAAATTCTGCCTATCGCCTGCTCCTTTCTGCTCCATTTCTACCTGTCTCCAGATTTCCCCATCCTGACCCCAAAGGTCTCCCTCTATTCTTCATCCTGACATTCTTGCCATCCATAAGCTCTGCAGCTAATATTGAGAAGAAAGAAATTCCACACAAAGTGGCATTCAACTGATAAAGCTTAACACATACCACTGACACTGTTTTAGTGCTAAAACTGCATGAAATCTTCATAGAAAGAAATAATGCAGTGAACTATCATCCAGAAAAGCCTCACTGCTAGCTTCCTTCAAATGATGCTGTTTTTTAAAAATAAAGAAAATATTTATGCTGACCCCCAATCCCTAATCACTCTCAATATTTTCTCTGAGTCTTGGGCATGAATTAGATAAACCTAGAAATAGTCATTTCTTGAGGTTCTGCTCATGTCCTGATGCATCCCTACCCTCAAACTAGAAGAGAAGAGGAAATGGTCTGGTGCAGCATCCATCTAGCTACGTAATATTTTGAATTAATAAATATTATAATTCATGGAATCATAGAAGTCCATAAAACAAAGGTTTATCTTGTAATCGATGGCATGTTAGAGTCAATAAAATAGAGTACTAAATCTATCTTTCCCATTCTCTTTCCTCTCCACCAGTATTCCTGAGTGATAGTAATTGTGAAGAAATATTATCTGTCATGTTAGCCCAAGGAGCTGTGAAAGAGTTGTATACTAACTCAAAGAAAATATATGGTAAAAAATTAAAATATATATATATGTATGCATATATACATATATATGTTAGCTTTTAAAAAATAACCAATTTGTTTAGATTCTAACATGTGCTCTTTAATAAGACTGTGTTTGGTTAAAACCTAACTCTCTAATGTATCTCTGGGTCATGCATTTCTGAGAGGTTCTGGAATAGCAACTCAGCCTGTCTCTCCAGTAGAGTGGTCCCCTCAAAGACCTCAGGGGAAACGTGGAGTTATTCTTGGTAGCTCCTAAACACTGCTGGGAAGATGTGCACAGTCTTAAATCTATACATACAGATTAAGATGCAAGAGAATTTTCTAGCTATTTAGACACTTTAAGAGATCTTGTGACTTTGTGTGAGGGCCTAATTTGTGCAGCTACTGGAAGGAGAAGCTGCCTGTGTTCTGTCAGCAATTATAATGGGCTGATTCCTGAGTGTGTGGTAAGTGAGCCACCCAAGATACTGCTCCTCCCAACCTCAGATTCCATGGTTTTTATGGCCTGATATTATCAGAAAAGCCATACACCCTATATTTAGAAAGCAAATCCTAACTATAAAATCTATGTATGTGTTGTTTCTTAAAGGAAACCAAGAGCATACAATGAACATTTCTAATTTAAATTCTATGATATCATTGCTTTTTGTTCAAATAGGATCTTAATTTTTCCCTCCTTCAACCCATGTCTCACACTCATGTGTTAAGACACTGACAATTGAAGATGGATCTTTAAACACAGCTGGAGGTAACTGAAACTGCTGACTTCAGTAAAATAAAAATAAAAGTAAACACTGTAACTCTTGACATAGTAGCAACTATTGTTCAGAATACTGCCTCAATATCATTGGGGAAAAATTTAAAGTGTATATTACTCTGAAAGGACCTGGTAATATCAAAATACAGAACAGTGTAACTCTAGTGGGTAATAAAATTCTTCCAAATCCTGACATGCATTTACAACCTATTCACAGTTTTCCTATTTCATTTTATGCACTATAACACAGGAATTGTGTTCTTATAAATCATCCTCTTCTGGCTTCTGTCCCATTTTTTATTCTCATAGATTCTTTCATCTGATTTCATGCTTTTCCTCCTTGTGGAGGACAATCCAAGTGTCTGGCATCAGATTCACCCTCAAGAGCATTGTCTTGTTGGACACACTGAATGTTACACATGCAGATTTTCACCTGACATATTCAAATAGAAACCTGATCATGTTCAGTGTGGGAGAAAATCACTGGGCAAGGATGGCCGACAGGTCTGTGGGTAAAAGTACTTCTCCCAGAAAATACGGGGATATGTAGATCTGAACAGAGAAACCAGGTCACAATGACTAACCTATGGTAAAACCAGCATAAACCCCTCATGTAACTGTGTTTGTAATGTCATACATAGTGATAACCTAATTCAATGCCAATAGACTAGAATCTCCTGCTCGCTATAGAATGCTCAAAAGCAGAAAACATCCATCATGACAGGTTTTGCTTCTTTGTTGTTGTTGTTCCTTAACAGAATAGGCAACATATTTATAAGAAACCCTTGAAAAATTTATATTTCAGCCATAACAAATCTGAAACACATAGTACAGAGTGTTCTGCCTCTCCAATATCTTCCATTGATTCTGATTGATTACAGAATTCAGAGATTCTTAGCCTAAATTTCCATGATTTCTCAAAGAAGTAGAAAAGTTCACAAACAGGTACAAATAGGTGAATTCAACTGAATTTCACCTTCTCCTCCATCAACCACTTGTACAATTCAATACTAATTTACTTGTCTATCTCAAGAATCAGAATGACTTATTATCAGTCATGAATCCCAAATATGCACAGAATGGTTTACAAACCTATTTTGAAAATCAAACATTGGCTACCCAGTTGTTTTTTGAGCCCCCTTAGGGAAGTTGTCAGATGGTTATAAAATCAAACAAAGAATAACAGATGGTCTAATTCAGCTTTAACCATGACTTAGATGCACTCAACCTGAGAAATTAAGAACTTTTCTCTCCTCTAAAGTCTGTTTATGTTGTCTGATTGACATGTTAATTGAAACAAAACAAAACAACATCCTAACCACCCCCAACAAGAGTAACCTGGGGTTTCCAATAGGATTGGGGTTTGACAAAGTTACGTGGACTAGTCAGGAAGTCAACAAGAAAGACTGCTTCAGTGATAAAGGATTGCAGTAGGCAACAGGTCTCCTGACAGGAGAGCTGTTGATTTCTGGGATGTGGAAGCCGAACTCAGAAACTTTCTCCACTCAGTCATCCTTTGACTTGTGTGGAGTTGACAGCCTTCAGTGGAGTCTCTTGCTTAAATAATGAGAATATAATCGGTGACCATGACAGCATGAAGATTGAAGTCTTTTTTCTCTTTTTCTCAGTATTATCTACTTCCACATTTTTCTGACTGTAAGAGGAAATTGATAACCCCCAAAGTGACTAACATGGAGTTAGTCCCTGCCATGCTCTTGACATGTTGACCCAAAACCAGATATAGTTTGACTTTAAAAAGTATGACTCTTGTTACACAGTAAAATTGAGAAATAGGGTGCATGCTTTAATACTTTAAAGTCGGGAAATTTTCTGTAAACTGTCTTAACCATGCTCCAGGAAGAAAGGAGCATTGCTCTTTTGATTTTTGCATCAAAGTATCCCCAATCTTGAGCAAGCAACTGGCAGCAGTTTAAAAGAAGAGAGTAGTAATCTTCGGTTCTTTGGAAAAATCTACCCTGTCACCTGTTTTCACAAACAATATCTTATTGTACACAACCTTAACTCTTTCGTTTATATACTGCTTATGTATTCTTCTGCTCTCTGAGTAGCTGTTGGAGATAATATGTCCCATAAGGTCTAAAATATTTATTGTGAGCTACTTTCTAGAAGAAAACATGTTAGCTCCTGTTCTAGAAATACGGCATGTGACTCAAATCCCCAGGGAGCTGAGTGGGTGACACAAAGCAGCCACCAGCCAGCAGAGCTGTCTGAGCCAGAAGCAGAGGAACTGAGCTTGGCTAGCATCGATCCCAGCAACAGCCGCCAATCTTCCCCTCCAGTTCTAGTGCCTGTTCCCCTTCCAATCCGCATTTTATCCTGAGGTCCATGCTCTGTACCATGGCATTGTGTGTTTGCCCTCGCAGGTTCCTGTCAGCTGCCTTCCAGCTGAATCAGGACAATGAGAGGTAGCAGGGGGAGACTGAAAGGGGAGAAAGAAGTCTGAGCATTTCTCTACCTTCTCTCTGCTTCTGGAAAATTCTTGAGCAATGGTTATACCTCTTCTATGACTCCAGCTCCGAATAGGCTCTCCTTCTGACTTTTACCTATAACTCTGACTCCCAGGGTATTAACTGTGGTTCCTCTAGTTTAGGGGCATGCTGGCTTCTTCTTGTTAACCTTGGGGGCCACTCAGGACTCCCTGTTGGGATACTAAGTCCTCATGTCACTTAAGTTACTATTCCCCTGTATTACATTCTCTTTACTGTATATGGATGGAAGTGATTTGTACTTTTCTAAGTCTCTGGTATCTTAGAGGAGAGAAAGCAAAGTTGTCCTGCAAGAGCAATGGCAGCACCTTCTGGCTCCAGCTCTGCTCTCTGAGGTGTTGAGCAACAGGCTTAGCTTGGGTTACGCTGAAGTCCATTTTAGGCATTCTCAGAAACACTTAGGGAGCAATAAAATTCTTGCATGAGCAGGAGAGAGCTTGGCACTTGCAAGACTCAGGCACAATTGCTAATGTGACTTCAGTTATACTCACCGAGTACTGAAGGGGGATGGGACATGTAGATTACAAGAAGAATTCCGTTCTGAACCACAGAGATACTGATTTGCATTACATGTGACGCCATTCAATGTTTTTTCTTAAAAACAAAAGGAGAACCTGAAGATATTTCAATCGGAGGATGTTTTTGTTATTGTCGCTAAAGATACATGTAAATTTCCCCAACTTAAATTCCTATTTCCAGTTCTCTGCTGGTAATGCCTGTGAGAGTCCTAGAGGCCACTATAATTTAAACTCATAGTTTGATAGGAACAGTCAGGCCTAGTTAAATGCCATCAATAGCTAATGCAGTTTGGACAGTTTAATTATGTACTTGTCTGAACGCTTGTCACAGTTCTGGTGACTTCAAAGCTATGTAGTTGTCTTTGGCACTAAAATTTGCAAAGTGTTTTATAATCATTTTTATTAGTGCTTCTTCACATTATATCACTACATGAGATATGAAGAGGTTAAGTAATTTGACCACGGTTATCCTGAAGCGACGGGAAAAAAATTGAGAACTTAAACATTTAGCTAAATGGTTCAATTAAGATTAAAAGCACATCATTTATTGTGGGGGTAGTAACAGAAGAGTGGGAGGGGTTAAATTACTAAACTAATTATTTGATAATCACCTAAACTCTCAGATCTAAGATCAAAATTCATGTTCCCCAGATCAGTGTCAGAATGCTTAGAGTATTTCTTAATGCTCTGTTTTTATTGAAATTATGAACCCTTTGCTTTGTATTTAAAGTTTCTAACAATTTCGGTTTTTTGGTGCTCATATTTATATCGCCACCTAGTGGACTGATTTGTAATGAAGGCAGGCATATGGCTTGGATTGGAAAAGCTAAGAAACTCCTAGAATCTCTTAGTTGTCTCACCTCTCATGTTGAACCTGAAAATTTTGTTCTGAATATCAGCTCCCAGACAATGAAATTTGGAATCATGTTACTAACAGACATGTCTTGCCTCCTTAAGGAGAAAGAGATAAATGAAGATCCCAGTGGCCAGGAAAACATGAACATATGCTAAAGTCATTAATGGCTGTGTTGCTTCTGTTTAGCAGCAAGGTATAATGACACAACTGATTTGCTTTTCCTCATTATGAGGTGTTAACAAGGAGAGTAATCATGACAGAAAAGATAGGGATGGCAGTATTCTTTTAATTGCAAGTAAAGGCTAAATTTAGTCCAAAATATATTTTTTTTCCTATTAGAAACAATAAATGTTTATAGAAAACATGTTTGATATTTCCATTATGAGATATATCTAGTGTGCCATTAGGGATTGATTGAGACCTTGTTTTGTGTATCCATTCCAGTTGTATTAATTATGACCACTTTAGGTAGAGCTACCTTTGCAAAGAGAAAAAAATATATTGTAATATTGTGTTGGTCTGATTTCATGTTAGGATAATTTTTTTAGGGTCACATTTTTTGAAATAGAATATCCCTCATATGCCCAAGATACAAAGAGCTCATATGTTTGCCTTACAGACAGTTGTGTCTTGTAACTGACAAACATCTTTAAAAAGCATAATTTTTTTCTTTTGAATCAGCCACTATGTAGCCAATTCTCTTGGTTTGTGGTAAGAATAAGTAGTGCAGAGAGTAGTCCCCTATGTCATTTAAAGTTTTCTAGCAATTATGAGAACCAATAAAGGAGCCAAGTCCTTAATATTTAATTGATAACTTTTGGAATTTTATTATTTAACAAATTTTTCTTAAAAATGAAAGAGAATAGTCATGTTGTTTTGCTCCATTAAATTAGTATTTTACTTGTTTTTCTCCTACATTTTCCAATTCTTTTCCAGTTAGTTTTAGTTAAATATGCCAAGAAGTTCAAATGAGAAATACCTGGCAATTGCAAGTTATGGAAACATTGAAAATGAAAAATTAGTTTAGACATCAGGCAAAAATTTTATACTCAGTAGTTTTCTTCAGTGTGTTATTACAAAATAAACATAAAATGTGTTCGTTTGCATTTGGACTACTGGGAGGGTACGTGACCATTTTAAGATTGTAGAGATCTAACAGGTCACATGCATATAAATACCAAACAAGACACATTGTGAACGTTTGTCCTTCTGCATGAAGACATTCCTTGTATAATCTAACACTCACTCTTCTTTGCAAATATGTTTTAAAAGACTACTTAGAAAAATAAGTCTGTTGTGCATAGTGATATATATTTTGTGTTTACCCGATGCCTATGCTAAACTTTATGTTTGACTTTGTATGTATGTTTATAATTCACATTTTTTTAAATGATAAGAAAAACTTAAAGGTTAAAAAAAATACATTTCGGAAAGTATACATGGGGTATATGGATTTGTATATATCCACGTATACTCTCCACAAGATTTAGGATATTAGGGTTGGGGTTGTTGCTCAGTGGTGGAGCACTTGCCTAGCATGTGTGAGGCACTGGGTTCGATTCTCAGCACTACATATAAATAAATAAAATACAGGTCCACTGACAACTAAAAAAAAAGATTTGGGATACTAAACAGAAACTTTGAAGACATAAAAATTCATAAATCCCTTTGGGTTTCCAAAAGGTTTTGGAGTGTGTGTGTGTGTGTGTGTGTGTGTGTGTTTAGTGCTTAAGGAATTAAGCATTATTGTTACATATTTGTAACACCCAAATATGTATTCCAGCTCAGTGTCCCACTCCACCACTCAGCTTCTTGTTAAGATGCACTTTGGTGATATGTTTCTCTCTCCTTTTCCATGTTGTTAGCCTTAATTTAAAACAAAATTATAAATGTGACTGATTTACAGGGTCATAAATTTTAAAAACACTTTTTTAAACCAAAAAAATAGCATTCTCTACCTTCTTGCTCTTATATTCTCTAGCCCTCACGACAAACTCTTTCATCTCTTGCAGATTATTATTTTTCTAATGTCTTCAAATAATGTGGAATTGCTATCCTGCTATGAATGTAAGGAAACTCTTCCTGTTTTCTTCTCTCTCCTAAGCCCTCAGACTGAAATTTCTTCCCGTACCTCACCCTGTGTTCACAGCATCTTTATATTGTGATGTTTGGATAGGCAATTTTCCAAATTTACATTACTGCTGTGTTAATTATAATCATTGCTGTGCAATGTGGCAAGGTAGGCACTCTGATTTGGATATGGTTCCTCCCCACCAGAACTCATGCTGGAATGCAGTTCTTAGTGTAATGGTGTTGAGAGGTGGTGAGATGTTTAAGAGGTCATGAGGTCTTGAGGACTCCGCACTCATGATGGATTAATGCTGTTCTCCTGGAACTGGAGTAATTGTCGTGAGAGTGGCCTTTCTACTGCGATACCACCCTTCATGATTTGTCTCCTCTTCATGAATTCACTTGCCCTTCCACTTCTCTGCCATATCATAACACATATCATAGCACAAAGCCCTTACCAGAAGCTG
This sequence comes from Glaucomys volans, assembly GCA_020662805.1. Lineage (NCBI taxonomy): Eukaryota > Metazoa > Chordata > Mammalia > Rodentia > Sciuridae > Glaucomys > Glaucomys volans. The sequence goes on from JAJEJO010000292.1 coordinate 445,879, forward strand.
TGTGGATGCCACTGCCTGCTGTTAGCTTCCCACTCACCAGAACTATGAGCTACATAAACCTCTATTCTCTATAAATAATCACAGTCTCTAGTAGTCTGTTATAGTAACGAAAAATGGACTAAGAAAATAAGATTACATTTTCTTTTCTGAATTATTATTTTTTCTTTCTTCAGAGAGTAATTATTGTTTTCCTTATTTTCTATTAGCTTAGTTTGCTGTGTTACTTTAAGTCAACCTCAAAGTCTTTATCTCATTGCCTCTATATTCCCTCAAAACATCTAAAGGCATGGGGTGTTCTCAGAGCATCTTTCTGAAGAAATCTCTCATGGTACGTGATTTGCTTCAGTCTGATCTGGTTGTCCTCTCTGCCTGGCATGATGCTCCCATCTTGGCTTTTCCTTCTATCGTTGTCCTCCTGTGTCTTCATCTCATGCTCTCTCTCTCAACCTTGCTCATGTCTTTCTTGAATATTCCTATATTTGTGGAGCACGTTCTGTGAAAGGACATGAGGAATGCAAAATTTTCAGACCTTGACTGACAAATCTCTTTATTGTACTCTTTTGCTCGATTAATTGTTGGATATGTTATAATTCAAATTTAAAAATGATTTTCTTTCAGAATATTGAAAGCATTCCTCCAAATGCCATCTAGCTTCCACTGTTGCTGAGAGGTCCAAAATATGATTCCTGATCTTTTGTATATGAATCCTTTTTCTCTGTATATGCAGAATTGCAGGAACTTCACCTAGTCTTGAATAATCTGTCAGTAGGTTTTGTTGCATGTCTGTTTTACAGTATTAAGTTGACATCTACTTCTGGAGAAATTCTCATAAGTTATTTCATTGATTTCACCTGCTTTACCTTCTCCTTTTTCTAAAATTCTTTTCTTTTTCTTGCAATTATTTATTAGCTTGTTTTAGTTAGACATAATATTAGGGCTCATTTTGACATTATTATATAAGTACAGAATGCCTAATTCAGTACCCGCTACTTCCCCTTTTCCTCTTCTCCTCCCTCCCCCTGTTCTCTTTCCCCTATTATAGTGATCATTCTTCTATTTATTTATAGCTTTTCAAAATTAGTGCAATATAGTGTACATAAAGTTGAAACTCACTGTGGGATATTCATATACTTACATGGAAACTTTGCTGACCTACCTTCCACCATTCTTCCCTTTTCCCATCCCTCCTCCCTCTCCCTCAATCCCCTTCCTCTGCTCTTCTCTTTTCTATTTTCATGGAAACCCTCTTCTTTTTTCTTCTTTTCCCATATTTTTCTCTATCTTCCATGTATCAAAGAAAACATTCTAAAACTCTTAAGCTTTGATGTTAGATTTCCTGGATTAATACTCTAATTTTCTTCTCTCTCCTTTTTTCTTTATCTTTTCATTCTATATCAAGATGATTTCTTCAACTTTATGTCCCTAAATATTTGTGTTCTAATAATACATCTTTATTGTATTATGATCCATTTTAGGTGGCAAAATCTGTTCTCATACCACTCTGAGAATATTAGTGACTATCTTTTGTAAAAAATGTTTTCTTTCTTTGCATGGTTTCAATTTTCTCCAGTTTACTTTGTCTATTTTTCCCCACTTTATTCTTAATATTAGAGGCTTTCCTCAAATATTTAGTATCATGAGTTGCCTCTTTATTGTAAAACGGGACACAGGAAATTGGTTAGAGGTCACGGTTGGACCTCGCACATGTGCTCTGCAGCAGGAAGCTTTGGCTGAGTCTTTTAGCTGAGGAACTGCAACATCAAACTCTGAGCTGGTCAAATTCTTCAGAAAAGAAGCTTTGTTTCTCTTGCCTAGAGGATTAAGATGGGACTTAATGTCCTGAGTCTTAAGAGGGGAAAGGACACCTGCGGAATATCAGCATTTAATAACTACACATTCACTCAGTCCTGTTTTCCCTCTAATACATTTCTCTCAACTATGTCTGATATTGCCCCCACAAAGGAACAGGTGTTCCACTCTTTCCAAAGACTGTACATTGGGTCTTATGTAAGAGAGGAGCATCTTGTCCTGCTGAAGAGAAGGAAGGTGTGTGCCTGATCTTTCCTCTAATGCAACCCCCTCATTTCTCCTTTCAGACTGACATGGCAGTGTCTCCATGGTGATGATGCCTGTGTGCTCCCCCCTCACCTGCGTTGATTTGTGACTGAGTCTACCAATGCATCATGGCAGATCCACAGCAGTTCTTCTAAGACTAGATCACAAAGATGATGCAGCATTTCTTTTGCTGACTGGAAACGTTGGTTCTTGTAGACCTGTATCATCGTATAAAAATCTCAAATGCTTTGAAACCACTTGAGAAACCACATGTAGGAACTCAAGTTAAAAATTCAGATTGAGCCTATTCTCTTTCTAATTGAACCAGGTTCTTAGGCTCTAAGTGAAGAAATTATCTACAAAGTGGGTCCCAGCCAGCTTCGTCTGTTTGAGAAATTATAAGAAAAATGCCACAGATGAGGTGACTTATAAGCAACAAATTCATTTCTCACTTTCTTCAAGGCTCAGAAGTCTAAAATCAAGGTGCCAGCAGATTTTGTATGAGGTGAGAATCTGCCTCCCTAATAATTAGAGCCTCCTTCTCTTTGTATTCTCACTTTGCAGAGGGGGCAAAAGGGATCTTTGGGGCCCTTTATCAAGGCACTAATCCCTTTGATGCAGGTATGGTTCTCATAATGGCCTTCCCACACCCCCACCTCCAAACACCTTCACAGTGGGGGATAGGTTTTAGCACGGGAAGTTTCTGCTGGGCCACATACATAAATCTGTAATCCCAGCCCCCACTATGCTGGCGTCCAGCCATTTAAATCAACCCCATTTTGATCCCAGACATGACGAAGTGGAGAACACAATCCTTGCTATGTCTTTTTTGAACTCACAGAGTGTGTGACCACAATAAAATGGTTACTTATTTTACACTCTCAAGTTTTGGGGTAGTTTTTCAGACAGGAATAGAAACCAGAATGCTTAATGCTGATGATTTTTGAGCATCCAGGATTCTGGTCAAAGTCTGTTTAGTTCTGGAATTTCTTCACCAGGAGCTTAGGGTTCAGTTTGTTGAGTTCTGCTAAATCCCTTGCCACACATAGAACTATGGTCTCTGTAGTCTCTTGTGCTCTGTTCTCCATCTTTGCAGATTTTTGAAAAAGAATTTGCCCTCACCTTAGAGGAGTGTCTGAAAGATGCATACCCAACCTAGAGTGATTGCTATAAAGTTTATTCTCTGTCCTCTTAGAGGAGATGAGTGTTTTCATGGCCAAAGAAACTCCCTCTTCCTTGTAGGTATTGCTGCTGGCAATCCTGATAGTCTTTATTTACTACTGTGAATAGCCAGGGCTTTCCACATTTGAACTATGTCTGATACTTGGAAACATGTGATGCTTGCAGAACTATTTTAATTTCTTAATAACCTATTGAAAAATGTAACAGACAGTGCCATTGAGGAGGGTACCTTCTCATCAACTCTTTTTCTACAAGAAATTGAAATATCTCAAGCAGTGCAGATATTGATTTCATTGTAATTCTTGTAAAACAGAATCTTTTTTTATTTTTACAGACTGCATTTTGATTCACTGTACACAAATGGAGTACAACTTTTCCTTTCTATGGTTGTGCATGATGTAGATTAACACCATTCGTGTAATCATACATGTACATAGGGTAATGATGTCTGTCTCCTTCCACCATCTTTCATACCCCTGCCCCCTCACCCCTCTCATTTTTCTCTACGTAATCCAAAGTTCCTCCATTCTTCTCTTACCCCACCCCCAATCCTCCACCCCCATTATGTATCATTATCCACTTATCAGGGAAAACATTTGACCTTTGGTTTTCTTGGGATTGGCTTATCTCACTTAGCATGATATTCTCCAATTCCATCTATTTACCTGCAGATGTCATAATTTTATTCTTCTTTATGGCTGAATAATATTCCATTGTGTATGTTTATCACAGTTTCTTTATCCATTCATCTGTTGAAGGGCATCTAGGTTGATTCCACCATCTAACTATTGTGAATTGAGCTGCTATAAACATTGATGTGACTGTGTTACTGCAGTATGCTGATTTTAAGTCCTTTGGGTATAAACTGAGGAGTGGAATAATTGTACATTGCTGGTAGAGTTGCAAACTGGTGTACCCACTCTGAAAAGCAGTATGGAGATTCCTCCGAAAACTTGGAAGGGACCCACTTTTTGACACAGTTATCCCACTCCTCGGTTTATACCCAAAAGACTTAAAATGGAATCTCAAAAGTATAGATGCCCCCTCCCCTCTCTTGTTTTGGAAACTTCTCTGAGAACTCGTTCTTTCAGATGAGACTTAACTCTTTGACTCAATAGCTGAGATCTCCATCAGATAAATTAGGTCACCAGACTAAAATGTAAATTTCACTTAGTTCCTGCTGTTGTGATTGTGCTGTACAAGGTAGTCTTTTGATCATCTTATGGAATTTATCTTAAGTTTTATTTGGTGACATGAAAGCTCTTCTGGTCTCAGGAGAACTAGGATCCTGTACTGACTCCTTTGAAGCTTTGGTTTTATTTCCTCTGAACTATGGTACCATCTCATTTTGGGGGCTTCTTACCACTCATAAGATAAGGAATGATAATCCTTTTCTCAATTTTTATGACAAAAATAAAATTATTGAAAATGAAGAGAATAAGGATATTAAAACATTGTACTAAATGTAATAACCTATTTAAAATTTCAAACTAAGTGGACAGTTATCAAGTGTACCCCTGGCTAACAAGGTTCTAGATTTTTATGCTGTGAATATCCACTTCATGTATGGCTCCATTTTATACTCCTACCTTAATTTTACTTTATTGTCTTAAAAATTTCATATGAACATGTTTAATTAATGCATCCTAAGGAGAGTTTTGATTAGAGATGACATAAATTTTTAAATATTTTCAACTATGTAAAAGCCCACACATCTTGTTTTGAATTCTGTTACTATTTGTGTTCCTAGATTGTATGAATTATACTTAATACATATCTTTAATAGATATGTGTGAATATTAATACATATGTAGCATATGACCTTCAAATTTGTTTTCTCATAGTATCTTATGAGTATTATATTTCCTAATGAATCAGGATCAATTGAAGAATCAGAAAATTGTATCATGCACTTTTTAAAAAAATATTTTTTTAGTTGTAAATGGTCACAATACCTTTATTTTCTTTATTTTTACGTTGTGCTGAGGATCAAACCCTGTGCCTCACATGTGCTAGGCAAATGCTCTTCCACTGAGCTACAACCCCAGCCGCTATGTCATGTACTTTTTTTGTGTCCTTTTTGTAAGTCTAACTAGTTTGAGATTGGCAATAATCAATTTGTAAATTCATACATATTATACTTGGCAAAACATTTTCTAGTACAATGCCAAGTAGGGACTTGGAAGTAGAAAATAGAGTCCATCTCACAGTTATAGATTTATGATTCAATTTTATACCAACCAGTGTGGTTTCTCTATCTTCATTAATGTGAATTCTCTAAAATTCCCACTAAAACATTGTATTTCCTAATCATGTCCTAGTTTTGTATTCAAAACTTCATTCCTGGCCCAGAGAGTCACTTTCAACTGATCTGTAGTTGTCTGAAATATTTGCTTATTTTTTTCCAAACAACATTCAATAGAATTTCCTGCATCTGTTCATAATTGTTCCATTGAACCTTAAGTGTTACAATTGGTCTGTCATTTTAAAACAAAATGGTAGCTGGCAGAAGTTTGCAAATAAGTCACAAAATACTGGATTAAGAAAGAGTGATCCTATGTCTCAAAATTGTCAACATCTGGTCTTAATGACTTACAAACATAAATTATATCAATAACTGAAGTGGACCACAGTGAATAGTGCATCGATTTAAACAATATCTTTAAGCTGAACATTTTTCTTGGAGATAATTCACACAGCTGAGAACTGAAAGGAAACATTTCTGTAATCATTATTTGTGAAGAAAAAACTGCTATGATCTAAATAATTACAGATTTTTAATACATGATGTACACTTGTCACCTTCTAGTTGGCCAGTCCTAAAATTGTCTTCTTGCAAAATGTTTTCTATTTTTCTTGCTCCACCATCCACCATAAAGAGATTCAATCTCAAATAAAGGCTATCTCAAAGAACCGCCGCAGTAATCATGTGTCCTAAGAATGGCCCAGTCTATGTAATACTCTAGAAATCCATTTTCAGTGTGCACAGACATTTTAACAATAGGTGATAGGCAAGTGCAGAGAAGTCTGAAGTGCATGGCAGAGATCCATTATCAGTGCTATGACACTCATCTTTGTTGTGGAAACCTCTAGGCTTAAGTGGATTATAATACAATCATATAATTCAATTAAAAGTGCATCTGGAAGATGATGTAAATTTGCATCTAGTGTTGATAACTTGTTTTGTAGCTTTCAATATTTTCTGTGTCATGAACTGCTCATGACCCTATTTGTGTTCTCTCAACAGTTTCCTGAATGTCTTCACTCTGGACATTCATTTTAAAATTTTGGCCAAAATGGTGATTTCATGTTTGTAGCAATGAATGTGAAGAAAACAAACCACATATGTATCTTGTTAGATAAAAACTTCTTCCAGGACAACGTTTTTGTGAGATTGATACCTTGTGTGAACAATATAAATATTTTTCTATCAATATTTAACAGAAAAGAATTTGACTTTGAATTCTCTCCACCAATAATTAACACCCTTATTGATTTTGTAAATGAAAGAATTTTGTATTCATTTTGTTGGCAGAATGATTTGAGATCAAGGAGGAAATGCCATTTGACAACCTCTGCACATTCTTCATTCCAGAGAGAAATGCATTCTGCTAGCTGTCCAATCAATTATGTAGACAAAATGAATTTCATCATAATTCTGTCAACAAAATGCTAACTTGGTTAAATTATTCTCTCCACAAAATGAATTAACTTAAAAATCCTTTTGTCCACAAAATAGATTTAAGCATTTAGTGAAGCCTTGTAAATACTATTGTCTGTTAGTTTAGTATGTGTAATGCAAATAAGTGGATTGGCTGTATCAGCATTTTAGTTTTTCAGAGGTTATGAACCTGTCTGGTATAGTTCCCTTTTCATTTAAGGTCAAATGGAGAGCAAGGTCAATTATCTAGAGAACAGCATGGGTTGGATGAATGTGGCACTGTCCAAAACTATTGTAAGTTATTACCATTTAAACATCACACAATTTTATAAAGCATGATTTAATAATTAAGTTGTTAATTAGAGCATCAATTTCAACACCTCATTTTAGGGATGATTCTTCATAGAGAAAAGAGATTGGTGGTTGAACTTTTTAACATGCTACTGTAAAAGAAAACTCATTTTATAATCCTCCATCATTTATTATATTTCCATTATAACCTATAATATTGTTCTGACATATTAGTATTTAAAAATAAATGCTTTGATAAATATATGAGACATGGATTGTGCTGTATCTTTAAAAATAACATCAACAAAACTAGTTGGACCAGGCTTAACTTACTTGAGAGCAAACTTTTTTAAAGGATTATTCAACAATGTGACATCCAGGAAATTGTAGTTTGAAGTTTATTTACTCTACAACATTAGCTTTACTTGTTAATGAAAATGTTATTGCAGTTTAAACATATCTTTTATTATTTATATTTATTCAATCAGGTAAATGGCATATGGGTCACCAAACCTAGATCCAATTGACATAGAGAATTTTAAAAGTATTAAATATTGTCTTTTATTTTTATAAATATCTTATGGACTTTGGGCAGACTCTGTAACCTCTTATTCTAGTAGTTATCAAGTTATTTAATTTGAAGGATGATGTTTTTGCCATCTCACCTTCATGAGATTCTTGTTGGATTGAAATAGAATAGACTAGGCAGAAAAGGAAAGGCAATAGGAAATCAAGTATTTTCTTGTGAAGCACATTTGTCATCATCGAGAGGGTGAGTTTTACAGAACTGCAAGAACTGCAGTCTTGGTAACAGCAGATGAAGGTGGAGCCTTTCTCACACATCATCTTCACTTTAATAAGGCTGCGCTGTTTTTTAAAAGCAAAAGCAACATGACAATTCTTTGCCACTTAAAAAAAAACAATGTCTTCAATGGTTTCACTGTCAGAGTTAAGTAAATGTATCATTTATAAATGTTATAGAGATCATCAACCTTTCTTCTCTCTGGATAACAAATATATGTAACAGAACCTTGTAAGCAGAAATACAAACTGACTTTTCTGGGTTTATACACAATGAAAATCAGTAAGAAAGTTTTTTTTTTTTTTTTTTTTTTGGTTTGTTTGTTTTTTTTAACATAACTCCACTGCTGTGTCCTCAACATGAGAGAAGCGACCAAGACTTAGTGTAATAGATACTCAACAATTATTTATTGCATGATCAAATGAGCTACCATAAACTTGCTGCCTCTCAAAGTACACCATATTTTATGTAACTTAACCAAAATATACAATATTTTGTCCCCAAATCCTTAGTCACTTATTGTAGCAGAAATGGGTAATAAGAAAGTAGAATTAAAATAATAAGTTGCTGGACTTGCCTGTTTTTGACAGAAGAGACAAGATCCTCATTTGCAGAAGTAAAATTGGAACTCTGGTGTAATTTGTCCCTGTTTGGCTCAAATACGTGCATGTGAATTGGGTTCCCATTCCTTTCAGTTAGATCATTTTCTCATTTATTTGATATGAAAGGCTCAAACTTTTCAAACTACTGGATTTAAGAGTATTCTAAAGAATAGCATATTCCAAGCTATAGTGTTAATGATAACAAAGTTAAGGAGCACTGACAAAAAAATCCAAAGGTGGTGAGTGAAGCACAGACTGGGACCATGGCCAATTAACTCCTATCAAACAATTCATAAGTTCTAAGAGAGAACAACTACCTGGAAGCTTTTGGATAAGGTCTAAATGTGCACTATTGGCACCATTCTCAAACTCTGAATACCTGACAGCATTGTGATTAAATACGATTATCATCATTCTCAAAATCTCTAGTAGAGAGACTGTTGTCTTTTGTGATTTTATAGTCACCAACTAAGACTGGTATATACTTTTTTGTATTTTGGGATGTAGGTAATGCATACATCTATTACAGTCATCCACCCTTACATATGATTTCACATGTAGGGTGTAGATATATTCCTTCTTAGGGACCCAAGTTAGGAGCTGTATGCTCCAGTGAGCTTTCCCTAATTCTCAGCATGAAACGAAATTCTTTCCTTTGTTCTTAAAGAATTCAGTGAATAACTAAATGGATTTCTTAACTATGTGGATGAACCTTCTCTAGATATGGGGCTGTATTTTATATGTTTGGGGCTTGGCAGTGACTAGATCCCTAGCTGGCATACAGGAGACATTCAGTTAATAGTCATTTGTTATTGAAGGAAAGAAAGATCCTGCACTACCTAAGTACTAGATAAAGACTGTGATCCCAAACAGACAACTTGGGTAGAAATGAATCGATTAATGTTCCACTTCTGTTAGTTGAAAACTCCCTAAATCCTGAGCTGAGAAATATGCAGTTAGGGTATCACTTTGTATCCACAGGTTGTTTCTATGATAGAGAGTTGCACAACAGATGGAGAAACTCAGGCTTACTGAGCTTAATAAAAATAATAAAATGAACCTCTTGTGAAGGGCAAAGACGAGAGCCAAATAATTTGATGTAGCTCTTTACAGTACCTGAGGACAAACCTCTATGGGGTTGATCATCTGCAAATGTTGGTGAAACACATTTTTAAATTTTTTTGTCAATATCAAAGTCAAATGAAATACTAAATGGGAAAATAGTTTGAAGTGAAATTTTAATTTCTAAAACTCCCAGTTGTCATAATTATTTTTGTTATGATTATACTATGAAACTTTTGCACTTAAAGCTTTTTATTGAAATTAATAATAATAATAATAATAATAATAATAATAATGTAACAAATACCTTGTTCTGTAGGGAAGGTAAATCTTGATTACAAGGTTTATTTCTATTGTGCTTTCTTCCTTCACCAGAAAGAAGGAGCAAAAAGTGCGTCTATGCTGATGCTTTCTATTTTGAATTATAATTACTATCCATTCCTGCAATTGTATCTTTTCAAGAAATAATAGAAAAGAAGCATGCTGTGGTAAGAAAAGAAGCATATTGGTGATAACTTCACGTGAATAGTGTCCATCTTTCGAGTTGCCAGAATTGCATAATAAATTGTTTTGGAGTTGAAATGATAACTTGAGATTGACTATATTATATTACTAAACACCACTCCTCATCAATATCTTCCTGTATAGGCTGAGGAGTTAATGTCTAGCAGAAGTGAAAGTGAACAATAATAGGAGCAAAATGTTGCATTAATGTTTAATGTAATGCTTTTTGACAGTATAAAGGAAATAAAAACATTCAAATGCAAATGCAATCTGCAAGGATACTTTCAATTTAAAGGTCTTTTGGGAATACCTTTATTGTGCTGAAGGGTTTTTTTGTGAGAAATGAGAATACTGTAAGCAAATGTAGCTTAGAGTCTAACATTTTTGGATTTTTCTTTTGAGACAAGACCTAGCTATGTCACCCAGCTGATGTCCAAATTGCCACCCTCCTGCCTTAGCCTCTGGAGTACCTGGGATTATAGGTATGTGATTCTCCATCTGGCTCTAGCTTCTAACATTTTTATATGAGTCTGTAATGTTCTCAATTTTTCTGTTTATGCCCCAGAACAGTAATCCTTAGACCTTAGTTTACAAGTTAGTAAATAAGGACATATATTTTTAAAGCTACTGTATAATTCCAACAATAATTTTGTTAAAGGAAAGTTAACCTAACAATTGTAAAACAAATGGTAGTCCTATAATTGAACATATTTGATTTATGAAACACTATTCAAAAATCCTTTTTTCTCTCCTCATTTAAGGAGGACACAAATTCTAGGTTCAGCATTGGGAAAATTCTCATTTTCATCTCCATTAAAAAAAGAAGATGTACAGATCAACCTTGAATGCAAAATGGTGCTTTTATAACCAGTTCATTTCCAGCAATTCCGATTATTATTATTATTGGCTTTTAAGTAAAAATTCAAACATCCATGTGACTTTACTCTGCTTGATGCTTCTAGACTTGTAAAAGTCAGAATATATTCTATGCCCCAACTTCCTTGACTGCATATTTCAAAAAGGACATTCATATTGAAATAGAAAGTTTCAATAAGAAACCAATGCTTTGTAAAAGAAATCAATTGAACATTTTATAACTTAGAAAAATTGACTATCCCTTTAAAAGGTTTGGACCAGAGGGTGCTTTTAATGATAAAATCATTTTATCTTTCTTTTGTTATTTACAGAACAGAATGAAAAAGACTGCTTAATTCCCCAAACTATTATATCACAACATCTGAATTTATGCATACGTTCAAAATGGCTTCACAAGCTTGCAGAGAATGACATTAATGTCAGTGGGGGATATGATTCATTACTTTAATATGTTCTCTTTATGGATTTCAAGACAAATAAAACATATACAATTTCCAGTAAGCAACTGGGTAAATAACAGTTGAAATAAATTGGTTAAGGGAAAATTTCTCTCTAATCTCTATGACTGATCAACTCATTGCTGGAACCTATATTCATTTCAAGGGAAAAAAGTCATAAAGAATTTGAGAGATGAACAAAATAATAATTAAGGATTTTTATGAAAAAAAAAACAATAAAACAGATGAGGTATAACTAAAGTACTTTATCAGATAGCAACCAAGTAAGGTATATATTAACTGACTATGAAATAAAAAGAGAAATAAATCATTTGACAGATAATATGGAATCATAAGTGGAAACAGCTAAATACCAAATGAGTTTCTCAAAGAAATTTTGGAAGATGAATTATTTCTCAGAGATCGTAGATGCAGAATCTGCCAGACATTGACTCTAACATTTTTGGACTGCAGGGAACTATGACTTCACGTTATTCACACAACTCCAATCAGAAGAATCGAAGAACAAATGCTTGAGTGCTTCCTATCTGCAGTCCTGAGCTTCAGTGTCCACACATTCACCTGCAGCTTGTATTCAAGGTACTCTGGCAAGGAGCTGAGTGCCCCAAAACCCTCAGGGCAGCACGTAGACCTGCTGTCTGTCCAAAAATGACTTCAGGTCCAGTCTGTGCTAATTAATTGTGGTCAATTTTTCCAGGAATGTCTGGGATCCTAAGAGCAGATGTTTAAAGAAAGTTGTCTGAAGCAACAATAATTAGAAGGGTATCAAGACTGCAAGTCATAAGGAAAGGGAAGTCTGTCAAGGTGTGTGTGTGTGTGTGTGTGTGTGTGTGTGTGTGTGTGTGTCTTTGTGTAATGTCTGCATTTGAGATGAACAGTAGATAATGCAGAAACAGTACTCAGTGAGCAAAACAGAAATATGAGTTTTAGATACAAGCAGGAGACCTGATGTCAGTGAAAATGAGATTACAATAAAGAGATCTTGTTTTGTTAAGTGTATAAGAAAGATCCTAGCCAGAGTTGCTGAGGCAGTTAACAGAGGATCAATGCAGGGAATTGGGCACACAAGTGCAGACTAGAACTCCATTTCTCCATTTCTGAAAATATGGGGGTGGGCAGAAACTAAGCGTGTGTCTCAGAAGGACAGATGGAAACTCCAAATTTCATAGTGGATACGGCCACCAGATGCTACAGCAGCCAGGAGAGAGAAAGCTGATTCATAAGGTGTTATGATATTATTCTGAGTTCTCTTCACTAATACCCTTTCTACAAATTGAACAAGCCCAGATTTATGGTAAAGATGAATCAGAAAATAGGACTCAATTGACCTGTCTTTGATGACTCTAATCTCTTAGTCAGGAGTTGAAAAGATCTACAATATTTCTGATTCAGGGTAAATCTTTCAGCTTTCAAGTTATTTAAAAACAAAGTAAGTCAAGCATTACACAAACCTTTCCAGAGTTCTACTGGGAGTGGGGAAGCTGGTCATAGGTAGTATGGGTAATATTAGCATAGGAAGTATTGTATAGGTAGTATGAGTTTCTACATCCTTTGCACCGACATCTATTGATATGCTGTCAAAACTTACCTAGCAAGAATACTGTTTATAAGTTTTTTGTTTGTTTGTTTGTTTGTTTTACTGCAGAGGAAATTGTTATGATTGAAATCAATTTAATTATTTTATTTCTATTTATATTTCCTCAGTTATTATCATGTAGTAGGCATTGTACTAGGGTTTAGAAATACAGAAATGAATCAAAAAATCATAGTTCTTATAAAGTCTGATTCTAATAAAGAAATACTGACAAATGTATCATACATTCTGAAGCAAATGGTTATAATTCAGTAATAGATGTATAATAAGACTATGCAACTAACTCACAAACACAAGAGCACAGAGTAGAGGGGTCAACTCTTTGTGACCACTGAAGTGGTCAACACTGAGCTTCATGGTTGACATTACACTTCATAATCTCTTCAAAAGGTAACATTGGGTGAAATCATAATGTCACAAGTTGTGTTACTAATAGTTTTACATAGAGAAAAAAGGACTGGGAAAATATGTTGCAATGTTTTGTGAGATTGTAAAAGCCTTTCCAGATTACTACCTTCATGCTCCCCTTCCCATTTGCTCTGGGGCTATAAGCCATGCTACCATTTCATCCAAAGCAAATTCACAAAATCTCATAGTTCATTTGTAGTGTCTAATCAGAGACCTCAGCTGCCAGACAGAAAATTTCAGAAACTAAGAGCACCATTTCATGGATAGAGAAGGCAAGCAATAAAAAAAGGACTTCTGAAATCCCTCAATTCTTGAACAACAACAGCAGCAACAAAAACTGATTTCAAAACTACTCACCGGAATGTTATGTTTTTCTAATATGTACAATTAAAAATTGTATACGTGAATAATTTAACTTTGTAATAATTTAAAATATAAATGTAAACCTTGACTAAGGTCAAGTATTGTACTTGGCACATATGATCTCTTAATCAATATTCATTGAATAAATTAATGGATAAGCTGGGGAAAGAATTAGACTGGATAACAGTAAAAAATAGAGATGAAAAGGATTATCTTAATATTTCTAAACCATGGTAATAGGATTACTTTTGACCTTGGGAATGTCATCAAAGTGTCTATGATGATAGCATTTTTCCAGCAAAAGATATAACTTTATCTTATTCAGGAAGCTAGTGAGCAGATTATGCTGATCAAATGTACAAACGAGGGGTGTTGAATCACAGTCTCTGACCTACTGCTGCGTAGCTTTGTGACTTTGTAAATCACTTAATCTCATCTTCCTCATTGGGAAAGCATATAGAATTTACAGGCAGTTTAAACATTTGGGCAGCTTTAAACTCAGTGTCCTATACTAAAAAATAAAATAAAGTAAATTCCTCCTCCTCTGCTAATAATAAATCATTGCAGCTTAAGAACCATCTCATGGTGGTCGTAGTGCTTAGCAGTTTTAATTCATTATCATTTTGGTTGTAATCTTTAGATTATTTTTAAATCTAGTATGAATGCACAACAGTCCCAGACAACAAAATTATAGCCATTTAAAAATATTTCCTCCATGAAAACTTTCATGGTTCTGCCATTCTAAGTTTGTCTAAAGTAGTCTATTTCAACTCAAAAATACTTACCTTTTGGGGGATTCTGAATGAACTCTGGATTGGAAAAGAAAACAAGTTAAGTTATACTGACTGCACACGGGCATTAACAGGTTATTTGTAATTTTTGCAAATGGACGGTCACAGGCAAACATGTGTTCCACCGAAGCTGCAGTGTGTGATTGGGTGATGAGGCTCAGCAATTCTCATCTCTTCTTGCATTCTGCTGTTGATTGCTGTTCTTTGTGTTATGGCTACAAAATCCCAGAATAGCAGTTACAGGAAGAAGATGCCATCACAGATTATAAAAATGAATTTGACTTTATATAGCATCTTTCATGAGCCCTATGTTTAAAAAATAAAAATAGAACTCCTGAAAGATTTGAATGACAGAAACAGAAATAAGCATCACTATTTGCGGAATAGATATTGTCCAGTCCTATGGCAATGGAAACTCACCCCACAAGGACAAGTCAGATGGTCTACCTTAGAGGTGTTTGTGAACATGGAAGTTCCTCTGTCCCTATAAACTCAGCTTTGCCTACATTCTAAACTGTTGATATAACTAATGAAACCACTTCTGTCTTGTATTTTTTTGTGAACAAGTTAACATATAATTGTCTATAAAACCATCTTATTGACTTCACCTGTAGTCAGAAAATGAAAAAAATGTCAAAACTGTGTTTGTTTTCTGAAAATATACAACATGAGAACAGAGGGAAGGCAATCAAACTCAGTCTTACAAAGCCCGGTGATGTTCTTTAGGAGTAAAGTTTAATTGCTTGCCATTGAGACAACCATAGTAATACTTGGTAATGCCAAATCACAACATATTTAATTCTGCAGCATGCTAGAGAGGGGCCTGGAGAGTTCCAGTGTAACAGGACTCTTTTTGTCCTTGTCTCGTAATTAAGCACTTGCTCTTTAACCTATTTTAGAAGATATGTTGGGAACACAGGAAAACATGGTTATATGGAAAAATGCCTGATGCTAAAAATGATGAGATAACATTGACTTTTGTATTTACCATTCAGAAACATTTTGCTTTTTTTTTTTTTTTTCAGCTCTGTGTGTTGAAACCGTGTCACCATCTATAGCACACAAGTGGTCTACCACCGAGCTACACTTCAGCCCTCAGGAGAGCCTTGCTGTCACCAGCACTCCTTGGCTGAGGTCAAGATGCCTCCTGTTTCCTCTCATAATGAGTACCTTCTCCTTCATGGCACTTGAAAGGACTCTAATATTACATCTGTGTAGCGACTGTCTTGCTACTAAACCAGAATCTGCAGGTTTTGCTTTGCCATTGTGTCACCAGTAATTAGTAAGAATACATTCAGTTAATAATTATTGAAATAATGAATAAATATTCCAGAAACAAGCAAACTTATCTCCTGAAAACCACAACCATCATTTGACTCCTAATCCTAAATATATCTATTTCAAAAAGAAATTATCTTCATTTCAGACCCCAGAATTTAAGCATGTTAATTGGAGCAAATTCAGCAAAACAAAGGTACCTAAAGCTTTAAGACTGAGAATTTTCGGTCAGCTCACTTACCTTCCTTTAAGATTTTTATTGGCAATTTTGAATACCAAACTCAGAAAGGTCAAGTGCCCCTAATCCAGCTGTCTCCCAAAGGGAGACCCTTCTTTACAAAGAGATCATTTTCAGCTCATTTAAAACACTTCTGGACTGAAGGGGAGGACTCACCATAGCTAGGGGGATTCACCTACAAAAAGATTTCCCTGTAAGTAACAAAAATTTTAGGACAGAACTGTAGTAATAATATTTTAAAGATGTAATTATATGGTGCTTTTCTGCCTAGGGGTTCAAGAGATTATTACATTTGTCCTCCCAGGTAGCTTTTTTAAAATTACAAATGGCTCATCACACAAAAGTCAAAGACAAAAAGCACAATATGAACACTCAGGGGCTATTTCTAGATTCATGAAGATTATTTATCCTCTCATTAAAGCCTCATCAGTCAAAAGATACCAATTGAAAAACCACAATTATCCCTACTGTTTTTCAAATAAAAATAATCAGAATCTATAGCTCATTTATCCTAATAGTGATTTTTCCATCATTTTCTTTATTTGTAGTCTCAGAATCCCTGTAAGAAAAAAAATGAGTCTGATAAAAATCATCCAGAGATTTAAGTATATTTGTGTTTATATTTTCCCTAATGTACAGTGAGATCAAGATAGAGATCTGCAGGTAGATAGCTAGATCTCTTAGGACTAAACTTTAAGGAAACTCCATTCAAAACAACTTTAGAGCTGTACAAAAAAGACCTCCTTTTAATATGGATCTCCATGGTATGGCCTCTAAAGAACAATCATACAGTAACTCAGGGTTGTTGTTTTAATTTGCAAATGAAAATCACAATTCTATATTTCTCTTGGATCACTCACAAGGAAGCATTGTACAGGCCATTTGTGATTTAGGTGCTGAATCTCCAAGCTCTCCCCAGAAGTCATCAGTGTCCTCTGATTGCATTACCAAAGAGTAGTTTTCAAGGGATATTCTACTTCCCTCTTTAGTCCTATTGTCCCATTCTTTCACTTCTGCAGACACTAAATACTTCATTCTAAAATTCAAAATGCTTCAGAAAAATCTTATTCACTTGTTCATTTGAAATAGAGGAAGAAGACGGTTAGGCTAAGTTAGAGACACTGCCTCGTGGCCTCCAGTTGGAGATATTCTGCTTGGTACCATCACTCTAATAAAATCCTTGGGCAAGACTTCAAAAATTAATATATTGGCTCCTGTAGTCACTTTTCTTCCACAAAATTTATACCCATTTGCAGTTTTTCAATTACCAAAATCATCAATGCACGAAGCATCTTGTTCTTGTACAAATAAAGAAGCAAGAAAATGTGGTCTAAACTGAGAAGTAGACAAAGTTCAACTTTGCTTCCACAGGATATCTATTCAGTTGTCTTTTTCTATTTTCTGGAATCTTCACCAAATATATCCTATTCTTGTAATTTAACTTTTCCTCTACCAACAAAATAAATAAATGTACAAAATCTATTATCTCCTTTTGACCAAAACAAAGTCAAATGTATTTGAAAATGTGTAGGAGTGTCTGAGGATACAGAGCTCATGCGCTTTCTCGTCCCATAATTGGTCTGATCACGAGCCAATCACGAGCCTAGCAGGAGCATGCATCAGGAGCATGGCAGGGGGTGTTAATGGCTGTTGGTAATTGTAATTGGTGAATGCCTGCTATATAAGCTTGCTTGTTCTGCATTAAACCGAGCCTGGTCTTCAGAACCCGAGCTCCCAGCGTGGTGTTAGTGCGGTAGCACTCACCCTCCTTACCCCCACAGGCCGCTCCTGTTCAACTTTACAACATTCTGGCACCCGAACAGGGACCCCTGCGAGAGGGTAAGGTAAGCCCAAGTCAGGTGAGTGATCTGCACTCATCTTCCTCACTCCAGCAGAGGGTGAGGTAATCCAGGTGAGTGACCTGCACAACATAAGCTACAAGGGTAATTCACCCTCGGCTTTGCGGACAAGCCAAGTGGCCAGCCTGCAGGCCTTGCTGTGCAGTAGGCAAATAAAAGTAGAGGATAAAGAACTTAGTCACATTTGGGAACTAGTAATAAGTCTTTGCCCATGGCTGAATTCTGATAGTATATGGTATGCGGAATGCTGGCGACAAGTATTACGGCAGGCACAAAGATGGGAAGCACAAATAGGAGACCAACCTCCGTGAACTTTCTACCCAGTGATATCAGCCCTTCTGGGTTGCTTGCAGGGGGTTGGATCTCCTCCCGTGGGAGAGGAACCCCCCTGGGCCTTGGCTGCCCCGCTGGAGGACATGTCCCTTGAAAAAGAAGGGGTCCAAAAAGATATAGGAACGGAAACTGCGCCACAATATGCATCAGTAAAGAGCAGGAGGAGGAGGCTGCGGCCTCACAGGAGGAAGTGAAGCGGTCAGCCTTTGTGCCTACGTCACAGAGGGCGACTGCTCCCTCTGATCCCTCCTTGCCACCTTATCAGAGCATAGAATTCTCCAATCCCATAGCAGAGTCGCCTAGCTCTCCATGGCTGGAGGCCTATGGGATCCTCTGCCAACAACGGGATAAAAATTTTGGCTACAAAGGAGCAGTGTTCCAAACAATGCCCCAAAACCCCTACAAGTTTTTCCTGTTAATGTTAATCCAATACCCGCCAGACCATGTCCTGGTGTCCAGGTGAGACTGAAACCATACAGCAGCTTCGCAAGGCAGTGAGAGAGGATGGCTTGAGCTCTCCTTATGCCATGCAATTGCCAGAAAATCAGCCTGTGCTGCTAATGTGCCCCACTGATATCAGGACTTAACTAAAGTTGTTTTATCTCCAGAACAGCTTTTACTGTGGAATGCCGCTTTCCATGATGGCTGCCTAGAGCAAGCTGAAAGAAAGTTAACATCAGGTCAGCAACCATATGAACAATTAACAGCTGAAGCCCTTAATGGCTCAGGCCCCTTCATAAGCCTGGCAGTGCAGGCAACAGGACCACCCATCTATTTTGATCAAGTGAGAATCATTGCAATGTGAGCCTTCAAGAGAGTAGGAGATATCAAAGGAGTTCTTTTCATTTTAAATTTTTTGACTTTTGACAAAAATGGACTTACTCCTGCTATGAAGCATTGGGCACCCTATAACAAATTTACAGAGGTGCCATTGGTGCGTTGGCGAGACCCACTTACCCTCACTTGGAAAGGCCCCCATCCCCTCTTAACCCAAGGGCGAGGGTTTGCTTGTTTTTTTCCACAGGATTCATCAACGCCTATTTGGGTGCCTGCGAAGAATGTCCAACCGTTCCTCGGAAGCAGGCCCCTCGACTCCCTCGAGGACTCCAAGAGGGTCCCAGCCAGACCCACCAGTAGCTCAAATGAGGAGACACAACCATCTAAACGGCCATCTTGACGACAGCGTGGCCCTAGATGGGGCAACGCCCCCCTTTATGAATTAAAAGAGCTTTTAATCACACTCAAATTCTTGTTCCTCCTGGGGAACAAGCAATCCAGCTATGCTCAAATGTGGTTTTGTTGTTTGTGGGCCCTGCTCTAAAAAGAGAATTCTTCCCAGCCAGTCCTCTAACTCAATGAAAATGCTGACTTTTCTCATCAAAGGTTATGTTTTTTGCTTTCTCTCACAAAATGTTGCAAGTCTTCCTTACAGGTTCAAATCGGCAGTTCGAGCAGATCTGTGGCTGTTGGTGAGCATGGAACCCCAGTATACCTGCCTGCAGGACAGAAACCCCATGTACTTAGAGGCTCGACCATACCAGCATGCCTCCTCCAGACAAGCAAGAAAGACCAAAAGGACTAATAAAACTCCCAGACCTATCCCCTTTTTTACATTAATATGTCACCAATGGAACATCACTGATAATGGCTGGTAGTCAATGACAGGTAAGATCCCCAGAGGTGACAACCTAAGACAGACACAGCCTTTGCAACATTGTGCAATCTAGGCAAGGGTGACCAACGGCTGGTAATCAATGACAGGTAAGATCCCCGGAGGGGACGACCTAAGACAGGCACAGCCGCGATCACCTTTTGCCTCCATGAGGGTTGGCCACCCCATGGTAGCATGCTGTCACTCCTGGCCAGAGGACACATGCCTGCACAAATAAAAGAAATGGGGGAATTGTAGGAGTGTCTGAGGATACAGAGCTCAGGTGCTTTCTCTTCCCGTAATTGGTCTGATCACGAGCCAATCACGAGCCTAGCACAAGCATGCATCGGGAGCGTGGCACGGGGGTGTTAACAGCTGTTGGTAATTGTAATTAGTGAATATCTGCTATATAAGCTTGCTTGTTCCACATTAAACGGAGCCTGGTCTTCAGAACCCGAGCTCCCGGCGTGGTGTTAGCGCCGTCGCACCACCCCCCTTACCCCCACAAGCCGCTCCTGTTCCACTTTACAACAAAAACATAATGTTTAATTGCATAACAATAGCAAGAAGAAGGAAGAAAAACCAATATATTCAAGACTGACAGCAAAGAGCAATAATATTTAAGTGACAGTCTCTGTATTATAACTTGACATCCATGGTCATAGCAAATACAGTAGCCAGATGTGTAGCGATGCTTATTTGTATTTTGCAGATGAATAAACTGAAGTTCACTGAAAGTAACTAAATTCCCTAAGATTGCACTGCTAGAAATAGTGTAAATGGAAAAATTTGCTGGAAACCTACCTTTATGATTTCAAAGGCTATACTTTTAGTTAATGGTTTATGCTAGATGATGCAGAGACAACAGAAATCCCTATTGTCTATTTAGCTGTTGAACTTTCAATTAAAAAGAAACCTCTTAAGGGTATAAAGGTAAGAACTCTACTGGCACAGAATGGAATCACAAGACCATTGAATGAATTCTAATAGAACAATGAGCTTCTCTTCTTGGTCTGATTATTTACATTCTTAGGATACCTATTGAACTCCAGCCAGAATCACTGAAAAAAATTTTTTATGATAGTGGAAAATTTAGAATAATGAGAAAGGCTAAGAAAAATGAAAATAAACAAACATTCCTTGGTTCTTAAGACACGGGAAAGATTTTTCACCAACACTAGCCTAGTGCACTGGATCTGATCCTAGTCAATATTCTCTAAAACTACATAAAAGGATGGTTTTTGAACAGCAAAAGAGGAGAATCTGTAATAACCAGAATGCGGCAGGGGTAAAATTCATGTCAGATTCCTCTCTTTTCTTCATTTTCAAAGCAAAATTTTAAATAGTTAGACCTGGAAAGACAGTAGAGAAGGTACATTTAAAGCTGAGCCAGGTGCTTGATAAAATGTGTGATATCTTCGCAGCCAAGATGGTGTGATAGGGGATGCATGCAGGGAATATTTATTGATAAGTGCCTAGGTGAAATAGTGATTGTATGATAGTTCATGGCTTGTCACATGACCCTTACTAGGCACTGCCATAATAAAAACTGAGTTTTCCTTGAGGAGACTGAAGGTATATACATCAAATTTGTAGAAGAAATAATGCTAAGATAGTTGCAAAATCAGTTGAATGAAAGAAAAATCGCACAAACTGGACTTATTAAAGAAATTCAATAAAATGGGGATATAGAAAACAAAGTTGGGTCCAAAAATTGAACTCCACAGGCATAAAGCTGCAGGGACATGGCTACGTCATAGGACATGTGTGAATAAAGAAGAAAAGGAAGGGGAAGGAGAAGAAGGAGGAGGAGGAAGAGGAAGAAGAAGAGGAGGAGAAGGAGAAAAAAAAAGAAACTTAAGGATCTTCGTTTATACTGAGTGCATCATGAGTAAAGAATAAAGGAGGGCTTTTAAAAATGTTAAAATAATCATAAGATTCAGTAAAATAAGTTAATAACTAGAGTTATCCCTTTGAGGGTTTGATTCTTTCCTGTGTGATTCCAGCTTTGCCTGAAACGCTTGGTTTGGTTCAAGGCACTACACTTTAAATAGGATTTGGATAAATTGGAAAGCCTTAAGAAGAGAAAAGTAGAATTCTGACAGTTAAATGAAATTGTGAAAAATTGTAAGAAAGGATCTCTGAGTTACATAGGAATACACAAACTGTCTTTGAATGAATTGATGTTGTGATGCATAGAAGATAAATTAGTGAAGAATTAGGAAATAATGTGAATGAGGATTGGTGGCAATATAAGTGAGAAGGAAAAATGCTGGCATGTTTGTCTGACTGTGCTTTTTTACCTTGCAGTTGTACCTTACTTTAATAAGCTTTCAAAGAGGTGACAAGCTGGGAGTTAGCATAGCCTCTATCAGGAGGAGTCTTTAGACCACAGTGTATATGATAGAAGACCACTTGATTTTGTTAGACAGAATTTTAGAATGAAAATGGGATGCAAATATTCTTCAATGAGAGTGCTCTTGGATTTTTGGAAGAACAAGTCTTTGGAGTACAGGACCATCCATGTCTCACAGCATGTTCAGTGTCCATCAGGGTATTAAATTCCATCAGTATCCTCCAGTTGATTGGTCAGTCCCCAAATGCCAATACTCATTTCCAAATGCACCCTGCAGGAGCACTTCTCTCATGCTTGAGAACTACTTCCTATTGACCTTTGAAGTTTTTTTCAATTCCAATTTTGATTGTAATCAGATAAGCATTTTATAATACCATAATGCCTTTGTGTTTCTGAGGTTTGCCTTTCTGTCCTTCCTTCCTTCCTTCTGATATTTATTGAGTACTTGATATGTTAAATCACTGTCCTTGGTGCTGGAGATGCAATAGTGAATAAAACAGAAAATTAAAACTGCCAGTGGAATGTGCATTCTAGTTGCCTGTAGGATTATACTTCCCCCCACGTGCCCATACACCAGAGCTGAAACCTTTGCTTTGAAAGGTTAAACCTATCAAAATATTAACCTGGTTCCCTGGAGGAGAAGAGTCGAAGACCATGCAGGTCGTTGGTTTGGGAAAGTGTAATTAAATATCAAGAGACTGAGAGAGTCAGCAGTAGATTTCCCTGGATGACAGGGAATGGAGTCTGCTCCAGTTCTGAATCAGTGAAGAGGATGGAGGCCTTGGAAATTAGTGTGTGGAGATTATACACTATCTTATGAAACTGTTGGAGCTGCAGGGTCCCCTTCAGTTTAGCATGGAAGTAGCTGATGCTATCAGGGAGATATATACTTTTAAATGGAACATTAAAGTCTGAACGAAACTAGTAACTGAAGACCAGAAGATTTACTCATTTTCCTGAATTATGTAGTCCTGAGTTTTATTTTCTCAAGGATGTGAGAAGTCTAATTATGATTTGGATATGAGATGTCCCCCAAAGAGTTCCTGTGTGAGTTAACACAGAAATATTCAGAAGCAAAATGATTAGATTACGAGAGCTGTAAACTGATCAGTGGATGAATCCACTGATGTGGATTGATTGGGTGGTAAGGTGTGGATTGATAGGCAGGTAAGGTGTGGCTGGAGGAAGAAGGTCACTGGAGATGTAACTTTGGAGTGTGTATTTTGTCCTGGATGAGCAGAGCCCTCTCTCTTCTATTTCCTGGTGTCCATGTTCTGAGATGTTTTCCTCTGCCATGAACTTCCGCTATGATGTTCTGCCTCAGCTTGGACCCAGAGCTACAGAGTTGGCTAATCATGGACTGAACCTCTGAAAACATGAGTCAAAATAAACTTTTCCTCCTCTACATTATTCTTGTCAGGTCTTTTGCTCCCAACAATGCAAAGCTGAATAAAATACCTGTCAAATTATTGATATTAGACTTCCTAATAATCATGAGAAATGGAAGTTAAACCAGAATTTATTTTGATTAGAAATATGATTCTCATGCATCTCATTATTTTGAAATAATAACTATCATTGAAAATACGATTTTAAGAATGTCTTATTTCCCATTAAATGCATTTCATGTAGTAGGTAGAACCTGTTGAAGAGATATCTGGGGGGAAAAGGATATTCTCCTTATCTTTAAATCTTATAATACTTAAAACTGGGCCTGACTGCTAACTCTCCATAACTAATTTGGGTGCCTGAGATGGCACTGAATGAAGGCAGGAAGGACTAAATCACTTGTAGAATGTCTCTATTTTCTCAAAGAATGCATGTATTTGTGGCAGTAGGGGTAGTGGGATGTGAGGAGTCACTTCTTCAAAATTTTACTATCTTCATTAAATAAAGATTTTGAATAAAGATAAAAGTATATAGGTATTCAAGTTAGTTCCTATGGAAGTAGGAAATATAATATATATAAAAATCACAGAGGCCATTCCCCAAAGAAATTTTGAATTCAATGATCACTAGGATTAAAATCTATTATTTCTGCACTGTCAGTGAAGGTAAGGGAACAAGGAAATTAAAGATGCCAGTTCAACAAGAAACTATTTTCTTCTTGTTCTTTTGTGGCATCATGCAAGTTTTGAGTGGGTGAATAAAGAAAAGAGAACAGTATAATAAATATATATCCAATGGCAGTTCAATATTTGTACAAATATTATAAGTTGTTTCCTGAAGCTCTTCAACCTAGTTTTCCTATATAAGATTCAAAGTAGTAGAGTTATATTTCGATATTATTTTTATGTTTTATTTTTCTCTTGAAAAGCCTGTAGTCATTCTCTGTCACTTATTTAAACTTCTTGGGTTAGAACTTAAAATCTCCCCTTACACTTGATGCCCAGATCTAGTTAGACACTACATTTTTATTACTCTTCAACTTGTTCTCTGCACTGTAGTGGATATGTCTTATTTAGGTTTTTCTATGAAACTATGCTGACTATTAAATAATATCACTATTAAATACCTTAAATAGTGTCAATTTTATTTTTCTTTAATATCTAAAGGTAATTTTATATTTTATCTTCCTCAGTCATGCTTTTTTTTTAATTTCCATGAAAAGAATATTTGGAAGACTCCTTTGAAATCTACTACCTCTACTTTTAAGACCAAGTTTAAAAGTGCCTCTTCACATCGTTTTCCTTCATGTGGCACAAATCATTTAACTTTATAATCGTTTAGCCATTATATACTTATTCTCATTAAAAATCATTTTGCATGTTTGATAAACGTGTTAAATTTCCAAAGATGAATGTCATGAGCTAGATCTCTTTTGAACCTTATTTCCCAATCATCTGAATGGGAAAACATAGTTGAGTGATTAAATCTTTTCCACCAGCTTTAAGACATCCAATAAATGTTTATTAATTAATAACAATTCATACCGAGTAATTAGAACTTAAATTAGAATAACAGAGCCCACATTTTTACTTCATAAGATTCTCTATTAAGAACACTAAGCTTGGAGAGGAAGAAGGAAGGGAAAGGAAAGGTACTGGAGAATGAGATTGATCAAATTATGTGCATGTATGAATAATTTTAATGCAACAATAAAAATAAATTTAAAAAAGAACACATCTGACTTCCTGAGATAACTAAATGGTTTGTTTTATAAAGAGGTGGAGAAATAATTGCAAGTGAGTGGGAATTACTGACACCTTTATGACAAAGTTCCAGGCTGGGATTATGTCCAGTTGGGTAACAAGTTTTACAGCAAGAAGGTGAAAAAGTTGGATGAGTTAAGTGTGTTGAATAATGGTCCCTACAGTAAAACAAAATTTTAAAGTTATCAATATCCCTTTATTAATCCTCCTTCTAGAATTCATTTATGCAACACTCAACAATTATTAAATTTAACTTTTACTTAATTGTACTTTGCCTCTGTGATGATTTGAAGCTTTGATCTCAAATATCTCATTTTATCACACAGGAAACATAGTAAGTAATATTTTTTAGTATAGAATTTAATTTTGGAAATTTTCATTAAGGTTGAATATCAACCTACCTTGATGCTAAATATAATTGAGATAGAAAAGAATTTCCATGCACGGTATCAAGTTTATAGTCTCTCAGAGGAACAAGACTTGCATAAAGTAATTATATAAAGCAAATAGAACATATTAACAAATATTCTAGAAGGCAAATTTTAACAAAATTTAAGTTTTATGATGTATAGCAGTTGCAAAGGGATTCAGCTACACTTTGTAAGTAGAAGTAAGGTATCATAACAATGCTCTTAAGTTTTGTTAAATTTTGGAAAGGCAGAAAAAAGTGGGTACATTACAGGCAGGAGAATTCCATAGCAAAGCACAAAGGTCTGAAAGATTGTGATTTCTCTGAGAAAGCACAGGAATCTGGCCTGTTGGGAGATGTAGTGGTTGGGAGTCGGGGATGGTTGGCCTGGATAAGTTAGGTAATTCGGGATCAGAGAGCTGGTAGGGAACTCTTGTCATGATATATGAGCTGCATAGTCTGGGGCAACACAGTGCAAACATGAAGATGAAGCTCTTGGGCATCTCCATCTCCCTAGCATAGACTTTACACAGGTATTTACAAAAGATGCTGTCAAAGGCTTAGCCAGGGATTTATATAGCAAAAGGAGCTTCCATAAAGAGACCTGTGGTTTAGAGCTGTGTGTTTTTCCTTATTTTCAAGAAAGCTAAAGGGAGGAGGTAAATTGAGGGTGGAAAGTGAGCATGGGAAATTAACTCTTCTTGGTGTAATACCATATGGACTAACACTTTGGTTTAAGACACAGCTTTAAGAATGATGGAGCGCTTATGAAAAGATTTCTCTTCCTTGTGCAGAGTTTCTGTTCTGTGTCTTAGAATTCATTTTTGCCCTTGTGAGTGGTGTCTTTGTCTTCATGTTCTCTGTGTGTGTGCAGACAGATATAAGGAATAGAGAATAATTTTGGAAACTGAGCTGCACACTAAGGAACGCTTTAATGAGACATTTCTTTTCTCAGTGCTGTGCTGAAGTTGACTCCTGGCAAAAGTTCATGGTGCTCACTGTGCATTTAATAATATCATGGTGGTAGGTTGAAATCGGTCATGGTGGAAGTGTTTGCAATGCTGATATCAACAAACAATACAAATGTCAGCAACTTTATTGAGAAATTCAGTTGTTAAACATTTATATCATAACACTGTTTCTCAGGTACTTTTTTCCCTTTTACTAGGTGGAGAAAGGTCGTATTTAGTAAATTAATGCAAAATTATTCCCTTCCATATTGAAATTCTATCATTTTCCTTAACACTTTTTAATATTTGATGCCACCAAACAATTTAGAGGCTGTCTTGTAGGCAAAAATCAGGAAAGGGACAATGGTGGGACCTGGAAACTGTGGTAACTAACATGAAAAAGAAAAGCTCCTTCAAACAATTAAACAGGAGAGTTTATATGAGCAAACAAAACAAAAATGATCCAGAAATAAAGTTCAATAAAATAAAATTCTCAGATTCTGAGAATTCTAGCCAACAATGTGATCTGACAGCATTTATAGAAAATGAGAGTGAGACATAGAGACAGGTTAATTAGTTAATTGGTTACAGTGCACTCTGCAGTGAACTAAAGTCCAGCTACTGTGACTAAATCCCACCATGGTTGAGTCTGTTGGGCTTAGTGCAGGAGCCTAGCCCAAATCAGTGGCCTACAAAATTTTATTTAACATCAATAATAAAAGAATGAAGGAAGATGTTTATGTATCATAGTCACGGTGCCATATTATCTGTGTGACTCGATGCTGGCATAACTAAGGAAACCCTCAGGCAAGCCACACAGTTCTTTCCTTATGTGCTGCTTCTCCCACCAGCTGTCAGTGTCTGCTGTTTGCTTCAGGGTACAGAAGGAAAGGGACACACATGGAAAAGTGATGGAACTTATGTTTTTCTGCTCCTTGGAGTTCTTGGTCATGAAAACGCAGGCAGTCATTATTCAGTTCACTGAATAACTCTAGCTCTCCAC
The DNA here is from genome assembly GCA_020662805.1 of Glaucomys volans. NCBI lineage: Eukaryota > Metazoa > Chordata > Mammalia > Rodentia > Sciuridae > Glaucomys > Glaucomys volans. Next base: position 473,757 of record JAJEJO010000292.1, read on the forward strand.
CATCCCATTTCATGTTAAGATTAAATTTTCCTGTCCCCATGTAATTAGAAGAAGGCAGGACATCCTCATGTCACTAATTCTGGTCACTGAACTGTAAACAGAAAGGGCACATTTTACTTTCATCTTAGTGCATATATTATTTGTTAGCATGAGACCCTCCGGAGAGTTCTATCATTTTGACAATGTTGAAGAGGGTGGATGTCATTACTCTGTATCTCTGAAATGTCATGATGGGTAGGGATCCCACAGTTCCTTTGCTGACCTACCATGGGCATGATGGATGAGTGAGAAATAAAATTTGATGAAATTGGCATTTCACGATAGCTTATTACTGCCCCATAATCTGTATTAATTCTGACTGGTACTCTTACTTTCAGATTAATTGTATATGAAGAAGATATGTAGTTCAATTACCACCATCTCTAGTCCTGTTTAAAAAGAAACTATTTAGACCGTGATGAAAATGAAAATACAATTACTAAAGATAACCTTGTGCTTTTATGACTCCCACTTGCTCACATATGAAATTTTTAAATTTCCTTTTGTAGGAATTTGGTGTTCTATTTTGAAACCTCTTTACTTTTAAAATGTTTTTCATTGTTTAAAAGGGTAAAAATTTTAAGAAGTTTTAAAAGTTCCCATTTTTAGTAGATAAAATGTAATATATCCCTTGGCTAGGAAAAGTTAAGTATTCAGAAATAGCTTTGCAGGAAATAACTGGGACGCATAGTACATTGCTGCCCCTTTGCCACCTGACTCTTACACTCACCAGATAAAACTGCACAGTGATATTTTGGTTTCAGTTTCACTCCCAGTGTTCGAACTATTTCATTTCACAAAGGTAAACATGAAGTAATATAAAATTAGTAGAAATTTATGAGGAAAATAACTATACTCATAAGAAAAAGGAAGTGAAAGAAAATGGTTATTCACTATCATCAAAGTAACATCATTGGGTATATAGGAGTTTCATGAAAACATATATTTCCTCTGTTATTTTGGTAATAGATGTTCTCAGGCACCAAATTGGGAAGTGTTTTGATAAAATACTAGACTTTTAAGAAATATAACCTCAGCAGGTGAATATCATTTCATTTAGATATAAAGTATTTGGGCTTGGCAAATTTTCCAAAAGTCAAAATATTTGGTTTTATGCAACTGCACTGGAGACACAAAGGAACAAGGCTGTTTGGATTGCATTTAACAGAAAAAGTGTCTGAGGAATTTCATCAAGAATAATACATTTCTAAAAGTAAATTATTTTCAAAGTGCTTTATAAAAACTCAAACTTGTTCAGTTGTCTAAAGATTATGCAGTTTATAGCTGATATTTGAGACACCACATAAGCTTTTATTCCTGCAAGTTGTCAGCCTCAGAAAACAGCTTTTAAAATCACAGGATAACAGTTTGAACAGATCTGCTAGAGTAAAACAAGCATAGAGAATATATAAAACAGAAAGTAGTTTAAAGACCTTTGGCTATGACTCTCACATTTGAGGAGAACTTAATTAAGAAAATGGAAAATCATTAAATAATAATGAGCCCGGCTTCTTTTGAGTCACTGACTTCAGGGAATTCTCATAATCTGACAGATTTTTTAGTAAAAAACAAAACAAAACAAAAAAAAAACTACTGTGAATGATATAAAGGGCAAGAATGACTTTTTCTGGTTTGAAGTAACTGATATAATTGATAAAACTGCATATATACGGATGCATACAAATGGAATGTGCATTATTCATTAAAATGTATATACAAATAGAGAAATAACTGATCTCCCACATTAACTCTATTGTCTACACATAGCAAGTACTTTTCTGTTTTAGGGTGGATACTTTTGCTCCCATTTTATATGAATGGAAACATAAACAAGGAAGTAATATTTGTCTCAAGTCAAACAATAAAGTAAATAATAGTAGTTCTGTCTCCAGAGTATAATGGTGATTGCCAGGAGTGAAGAAAAGGGGGTGTTTCAATCAACTTTGTATTTCTATGACAAAAATACTCAATAAGAACAACCTGGATGGCTGAAAGTTTATTTTGCCTCACGGTTTCAAAGTTTCAGTCCATGGTTGACCAACTCCATTTCTCTGGGCCTAAGATGAGGGAGAAAATCATGGTGGAAAGGTGTGGCAGAGGAATGCAGTTCAGGACATGAAGCCAGGAACCAGAGAGATGTACTCACCAGGGAGATCTTCAGTGACTAACTTTTTCCAACTATACTGTACACGCCACCACCCAGGTAATCCATACCAGTAGAATGATTCACTGATTATGCCATAGCTATCAAAATCTAATCATATCACCTCTGATATTTTTGTGTTGTTGCAAAAGTGAATTTTTGAGGGACACCCTCATTTATAAGCTATAATATTCTGTCCCTGACCTGCAAAACTCTTGCCCATCTCATAATCCAAAATATATTTAGTTCACTTCTCAGAACCCCTTAACTGTTCCATCATTGCTCAGAAGTCCAACTCCAACATCTTACCTGAAAATCAAGTCAAACTCTTGAATGTTTCCCCAGTAAAGATCAAAGTAAAGTTAGGTATATCCAATTTATAATGACACCAAGTTAACATTTCCATTCCACTATGGTGAAATAGGGGCACAGAAAGGAGGAATGGGACAAAAGAAAGAGCGAAATCCAGTGGGCAAACAAGTTCTATGACTCCACATTCAGCAGCTGGAATCCATAGCATCATGATACTCTTTCCAACGAACTTGTGGAACTTGTGTAGTAGCTATGCCCCTATGGCCTTGCTGGTTGCAACACACATGACCTCTCTCTTGACTGGTCTTTGCTGGAAGCCCACAGTTTTCCTTGACAGATATCACATATCACTCTCTCAGGGGAAGCCTTCAGGGAATCTGATCCTGGTACACGTTTCCTGGTCTCAGAACTTCCTTTGTAATCTTGGTGGAAGTCTCATAACACCTTAACTCCAAAATCCTGCATTCTTTCTGTTTCAGTGCCACTTGGATGACACCAAGGTACTTTGCCATCTCGAGTTGTAGCCAAGCCTCTGAGTGTATGGGTGACCGAGCAGAGTGAAACAACTTCCTGGGGTCCCTTGTGCAAGGATTGTATCTCTATGACCTCTTCTCAGAGGTACTTTTCTCTGAGAAAAAGTACCCTGGATCCTGAGATGGGTTTGGTCTGACAATTCCTGAGATGTTCTAAAGCCAACTTCCTGTTGTCTCTGTGCAAATTACTTAGTATCTGCTAAGTGACTCCAATCTCTTTAACAACTATGTCTTTCCCTATTCTCAGTTTTACTTGCACTTTTCTAGCCAAATGCCAAGTTTCTAAAATCTTTCTTCTCTTTTCTGCTCTTGATTATCATAGTATACTTGACTAAATAAATGTCTCAAGAAATGTCCATACCACCATTTGAATGCTGTACTATTTTGAAATTTCCTCTACCAGATTAATTAGTTCATCACCTTTAAAGTCAGCTTTACAGAAAGCCTCAGGACATGGGAAAAATGTAACAAATTCTTTGCCACACTGCAACTCAAATGGACTCTATTCCAATTTTCAATATAGTCCTTCTTCTCTGAAACCTGAGCCCAGTCTTTATTGCATTCCAGGCTTTTTAACTCCCACCAGAATTGTCCATTAAACTCTGCTTACAACATTTTAAGGCTGCTACAGACTATAACTCCTAACATTTCCAAACTCTTCTCACAAACTACTTCCCAATACTTCCAAACCACATGATCAGGTTGGTCACAATAGCAACACCACTTCTTAGTATCAATTGCCATTTAAGTTAGTTTTGTGTTGCTATGACCAGTAAGAACAATCTAGAGGAGGAAATTTTTATTGTGGCTCATGGTTTCAGACATTCAGGCCATCATTTGCCAACTCCATATCTCTGGGTCTGAAGGGAGGCAGAACTTCATGGTGGAAGGGAATATCAGAGGAAAGCAGCTCAGGGCATGACAACCAGGAAGCAGACAGGAAACTCAACTTGCCAGGGACAAAATATAAATTCCAAAGGTATGCCCCCAGTGACCTATTTCTTCCAGTTAGTCCATCCTCACTTTCCTATAGTTACCACCCAGTTAATTCACATCAGATTAATCCACTGATTATGTTATGACTTTCATAATCTAATCATTTCATGTATGAGCTTTTAGGGGACACCCCACACCTAAACCCTAACAGGAGGTAATAAGGGTTTACTATTTAATGGGTACAGAGTTGCAGTTTTGCATGATGAAAAGAGTTCTGGAGATAGAGTGATGGTGGTCACACAACAATATGAATGTACTCAAGCTACTGGTGTGCACATTTAAAAACAGTTAATATGGTAAGATCTATGTTAAGTGTATTTTACCATAATTTTAAAAATAAAAGAATATGTACACACACGCTTGCAGAAGCACACACACAAAATCTCTCTTTAAACCAGTGATTTTCACACTACATTCTACAGAATGGTGCAAATAATTTTAACATGTATATGATTCTGTGGCATTGAACTCAAAAAGAAAGATATTGCCTAGTCCATGAACCATCCTATGTATGAGGATGGCACTTTTCTGTTGAATTTGAGGAGGATAACCAGATCTAGGTATTCACAGCCAATGGGATGGACGGGTTCAGAGATCATGGAGATCCTGTCTATGCTACCTCCACAAGCACAGAAGGAAAAAGGTACATGCCCCTCAGTTCCCAAATAGCATAGCATGCCTCCCCAGGCAGAAATCATTGCTGATAGGTGACATAAGTATCATCTATTCCACCTCAAAAGAAACCCCTGAATTCTGCAGCTGAGTACATTTAGAGAACCTCTACATAATTTACCCACTTCTCATCTCTTGAAAATTCATACTGAAAATTAGATAATTAAATATTCAGGAAAAACCAAAAGTTTAAACTGGCACTTTTCAAACTTCTTAATTTTTTTATGTTTTAATACATGGCTATTATGTTCTCTGTAACTCCTGTGTAACTGCTTTTCTAGTCTAATCTTCTCATTTCACAGATGAGACAGACTGAAAGAGATTGTGAGCTCTTCAAGATAAAATTTCCAGTTGCACTAAAATCAAAACTTGTGATTTTTAACCCTCATTATTTGTGCTGCACAGCATCATATTTAAAGCAGGAAGGCAGTAAAATCTAATTGTCAGCACAATTTAAAGTTGACTCAGAGAACTTGTCCTTTCAAATGAATATGTACTATATTATTAGCATCTTATAGAACACATATCAAGTGATCACTTGGTAATATCATTACATTAATAAAATATCTCTATGCACAGGTTTATTTTATTAAAATTGCTAAGGGAAGGATCTTTGACCTCTCAAGATGATACAGTGACTAACCATTTTATAACAAGCTCCATTTTCATTAGTTTATAACATTATTATAACAAATGTTAGCTTTGATTTTATTAATTACTAATAAAACAATTATTCCTATTGATCTGTTTGTTTCAGATTCTTTATTTAAATTCAGCATATGGTTTACTGGAAAATAGCAACAACAATTAAAAATCAAGTCAGCTCTCCTTGAGCAAAGAGTAATTTCTGCTAGAAGTTTGGTATGGAACATTTAGTAATGTTTTCATGACTTTAAAAACACACGCAAAAATTGGCCTGTAATTCCAGCAACTCAAGAGGCTTAGACAGGAGGATCTCAAATTCAAGACCAGCCTGGGCAATTGAGCAAGATCATAAGAAATTTAGTAAAACTCTATCTCAAAATTAAGAAAAAACAAAAGAGTTGGGGATGTAGCTCAGTGGTAAACTACCCCTGGGTTCAATTTATAAAAAGAAAAAAATGAAACACACACACACACACACACACACACAGACATATAATATTGCTTTTATACATGTCTTCTATATAGTTTATAATTTAGTATAATAAAGTATGCATGTCATATATTATCTGCATCCTATTGTGAAATAATTATAAATTCACAGAAAGCTGCAAGAACCTACTTTTGAAAATTAACATGGCTGGAGACTTTGCAAAAAATATAAAATTCTATCATATCCTTACAACAGCTGAATACTGGTTACCATTGATAGTATGAAGTCACAGTATGCATTGGCTACAATTTATTCAAGCCTTAGTTTAGTTAGTAGACAGTAATTTTAGTTAGGAGACAGGACTCTCAAACTTTGGAGGTTGTGGTATTAAACTTATGTCTTACTTTGAAGGTAAAGGGAAACGATTAAAGGGTTTTAAATAGAATCACAAACATGCTGTATAATTTTTTTAAGCATGAATATGTGCTACAGAATGTCTCCCAGAGGCCCCATGTTAAAGTCCTAGTCTCAAATTTGGCACTACTGGGAGATGGTGGGTCCTTTAAGAGGTGGGGCCTAGAGAGAGTTCTTCAGGTTACTTGGGGAATGTCCTTGAAGGGGATTTGGGGACCATAGCCCATTCCTCTTTCTTTTTCTCTTTCACTTCTTGGCCATGAGATGACTAGTTTTTCTCTGCTATGGTCTTCCATGATGTTCCCCCACAGGCTCAAAGCAACAGGAATATTAGCTTATGGACTAAAACCTCTAAAGCCATGAACCAAAAATTAAAATTTAATCTTTACAAGTTTATTCTCTCAGCTATTTGTTATGGTGACCAAAGGAAATCTAACATAATATTGCTCAAATATAGAGGGCACACTTGGTTAGAGGCAGGGAAAAACAGTTAAGAAGCTCTTCCCATGGTGTAGGAATATGTGCAGGCTGGGTCTCAGGTGGGCAGGTGGTTGCAGTGGAGACATGAACCAATGGAACACATGTTTTGAAAGTATAGATGGCATAGATCAATTAAAATATCAAAGGCTAGAGAAAGGGGAAAGATAAGACTTATTCTCACATTTCTAACCTTAGTAATGGGTGGTGATGGTGCCATTTACTTGAAATGTGGGTATGATTAGCTTATGTTTAGAATGACTGGGTCTTGTTTTTAGCGTGTAAATTTGGAAATATCTCTGACATAGTCAAACAGGCAAGCTGGATATATAAATTTAGAGTTCAGGAAAAAGAAAAGTCTGGGTAAGAAATATAAATCTGAGTCACCAGCATATAAATGATTTTGGAAGTTATAGATATGAGTGAGATCACCTAGGCAGACACATAGTAAGGGAAAAAGTTAGGACTGAGCTTGGAGCAACTTTAGCATGAATAGTCAACAGAGGGGGAGATGGCAAAGGCAACTAAGGTCTAAGAAGAAAAAAATAAGAGTATGCTGTTCCTGAAGCAGAAAGGGGAGTGTTTCAAGGAGGAATGAGCATTCACTGATGAATGCTCATCAGTGTGAATCATTGCTGAAATCCAGTAAGGAGGTAACAGAAAAACACCCATGGGGTTCATAGTGAGGGTATCAAGTAAGAAAGCTTGGAATAATATTATAAAAGCTTATGGAGTAAGCAAACTCAGAATAATACTACAAAAGATTATGAATCAGCTTGCCTCTTAATGTCCCTTCAGCATCTGGTATGCCCTATGTATAATGGTTTTGGAATTTCCAAATGGTTTTGGAACTTTCCAAAGTCTGTGACCAACACTTAGGGTTTGTTTTTCCCTGTATTCCCAGCAGTGGGTTGCAATCTATACTTACGTACCCGAAGTCTAGAAATGGAATTGTACCTGAAGGGCTTGAAGGGGCATGGAGGAGTTTTTTAAACCAGGAAATATATTACAGCATGTGATGTTGATGATAGGAATGATATAGCAAGGAGAGGTAGGGATTGGTGTTGTAAAAAAGATGGAGGATACCTGGGAGAAGTAAAATGTTTTAGTAAGTGAGAAGGAATGGCATTGAAATAGGATGCCAACCATACATTCTGTGTGCTGTAAAATCATTCTGGTTTCCATGTTCTGAATTTGTGCTGTTATTAACAATCTCTTCCCCGACTCTACATATGCAATTAGAGAGATCAGTCTTTTCTGATGATGAAAAGAGAAAATGGGTGCAGAAATAGTTTACAACACAAATTTCATGGTGGAATGATGAGAATATCTCAATCATCAGACATATGTCAAAAGCTGAATTTGAAGTCCAATGGCTAAGCATTTTCATTTTATAACATCCCAGCCTAAGGAACCCATGGACTATTGATTCACAGTTTAAAAACCACTGTAAGCATTAAAAACACAGTCCACTAAAACCCAATGCTGATAGTGACCAGAGAAAAAGAATCACTGTCTGTACTTGCTGATCCTGCTAAAGTTTCTGAATATTGCAACAGAAAAAGCCAAATGCTTCTACCAGATCAGATTCTCCAATGATTTTAGTCTCCTGGGAATAAAGTCTTCAATGCTGATCAAATCTCTATCCTGAAGTTTGAGTAGATTTCAACATTATACTATTTCACAGTAAGTTTTACTATGGAGTCACATGTCCTTGAATCCACTGTCACAGCACACATGTAAATGCATCTGAGTTCTTAGTAGTATGTCTCTATGAGTGGACAATGTAGAGAGTACTTGTCTTGTGAGTATCTTGTTGGCAAGGAATGCTTGCATATAATATAGAAATATAATTTTATTAATAGTTATTACTTTACTTTTTGTAGTGTGACATGATATGAGTAGAATCATTTCCAATCCATTATAAATAATACCTGTGATTCAGTAGATTCACCAACTGAACCACTCCATGGGGAGTTATGTACACAAAGCATTCCCTCAACACTCAACATGTCATCCACATGATCTCCAAATTACAATGTTGGTCATATGGTACAGATTATTAGTATAAGCAGCATTGCCTTTTTCAGACTGTTGTTTCCTTTTATGTAAGGAAAATCTCTAAACCACAGCTGAGGACTTGGAGAACTAGAATTTCAAACCTTCCAAAAATCTATCAGCTGCCTTAGAGCGAAAAGGAAAAGATAGGACAAGTGAGGACACCTGGATACATATGTGCTGGTTCTCAATTGTCCAAAATAGCAAACAACACCCAGGATATAGTGGAGTAAAGTTAGGATACATGATGATCTCTCATAGATCTGAGGGCTGGTTCAGCTGGTTCTCACTTATGGTTTCTGAGAAGCTCTCAGCAGCCAGGTCTGGATCTAACCAATGCTTAACTTGGCTGCATGTCCAGGAGGCTCATTCACATACAGCATCAGTTGTTAATTTATTGACTTGGCTCCTAATTGTCTTTTTGTTGTTGTTGTTGCTGTTTGCTCTACAAAAGTGCATTTGGGTATTTTAAGTATTTTTGTTTGCCAACTGGCATAGAAGTTTTGTCATTAGGAGTCACTGGAAGTAGATTGTACAAGGAGAGAGTTTTGCTTTCTGACTCTAATGTGCCCAATTCAGGAGGCATCTGCAGTGTGTACAGCTTCTCCAGCACCTGGCTTTTGTGCACGGTAATCAGCAGCACCAAGCAGCAGCAATTCTGCCCAGCACTCCTCTTGGGAGTTTTGTAGTAGAGCATCTATGGCAAGATGCCACTCTGTAAGCAGCTTTCTCTGACTCGTTAAATGTCAGATCTCTAGCAATTTATAGAAATTCTCCACCATTGGTGGCTGCACCTTCTCCAACAAGGTGTGGATCTCATCCTAGGCCAGGAACAGGGGGAAGGAAGTGGATAACTGGCTCTACTTATGGCATTCAATCTTAACCTTGGTGTATTAGTCAGTGTTCTCTAGAGGAACAGAATCAACAGGAAGTATGATTATAAAAAAGGGATTTATTAAGTGGTTTACATGACCAGAAGCTGGATAGTCCACAATAGCCATCTGAAGGCTGGAGAGCTTAGAAGAACAAGTAGCTGCATGGTCCAAGAGGCTGAAGCCTCAGAACAACAGGGATCAAGGGTGCTACCCCAGTCCTAGACAGAAGGCTTCTGGAAACTCCCTGGAAAATGACTGGCAGAATCCACTTTGGAAGAGTGAAAGAGCAAGAATCTGATATCCTCAGGGAATCACAAGAGAAATCAAGAACCTATTCAAGAAAAATGGAGCTTGCATCTGCAGCTGCTTCCTTGTTCTTCCAACTTTTATTCCATCCAAGCCACTATCCTATTTGATAGTGTTGCCCATGCTTAGGGAGGGTCTCCACTGCAGTTCACTATCCCACATGCCAATCATTCCTAGACACACTCTCATTGACACATCCAGAAGCCTCTTAATCTTTGGCTTCTCTTAACACAATCAAGTTCACAGTTCCAATTAACCATTACACCTAGTGATAATGTATTTTATATTGTATCTGCTATTCTTATATTCTTTATATTCTTTTGTTTCATGCTAATCTATCCCCCATTACTTCAATTTCTGTTATTGCTAATAATTCCTTGTTCAAAAATTATATGGTTCCTTTCTCCTGATTGAACTCATATTGATCACATGTCCAGAAGTTGATTCTGGTTTGCAGTTGGGTTTTAATTGTGGCCAAAAGTGGTTTGTCTATGTGGTCTATGTGGTTCGTCTATGGTCTATGTGGTTCGTCTTCTAGTGGCATGATGGTTGGGTTCTGAGAGCATCTTTCCAGAAAGCCAGGGAGTACTTACGAGTCCTCTTTGTGACTTAGCATGAGAAGTCTAAGAATGTCACTCCCACATCCTATTGGTCAAACAAATCCCTAAAACTACAGAGTCAAAGGGAAGAACATGGCAGTAATTTGCAGTCATCTTATTTGCATCCATCACAACATAGGAGACTACACATACTAGATATTTTTATATGAAGACGTCAATAACAAATAGATTCATTTATCTGTTCTTCATTCAGTTTTCCCCTGATTCTCTTACTCATTCAATTACCTATTGAGTATCTTCTCC
>JAJEJO010000292.1:489519-525769 GCA_020662805.1 Glaucomys volans
TATCCCACATGCCAATCATTCCTAGACACACCCTCATTGACACATCCAGAAGCCTCTTAATCTTTGGCTTCTCTTAACACAATCAAGTTCACAGTTCCAATTAACCATTACACCTAGTGATAATGTATTTTATATTGTATCTGCTATTCTTATATTCTTTATATTCTATTGTTTCATGCTAATCTATCCCCCATTACTTCAATTTCTGTTATTGCTAATAATTCCTTGTTCAAAAATTATATGGTTCCTTTCTCCTGATTGAACTCATATTGATCACATGTCCAGAAGTTGATTCTGGTTTGCAGTTGGGTTTTAATTGTGGCCAAAAGTGGTTTGTCTATGTGGTCTATGTGGTTCGTCTATGGTCTATGTGGTTCGTCTTCTAGTGGCATGATGGTTGGGTTCTGAGAGCATCTTTCCAGAAAGCCAGGGAGTACTTACGAGTCCTCTTTGTGACTTAGCATGAGAAGTCTAAGAATGTCACTCCCACATCCTATTGGTCAAACAAATCCCTAAAACTACAGAGTCAAAGGGAAGAACATGGCAGTAATTTGCAGTCATCTTATTTGCATCCATCACAACATAGAGACTACACATACTAGATATTTTTATATGAAGACATCAATAACAAATAGATTCATTTATCTGTTCTTCATTCAGTTTTCCCCTGATTCTCTTACTCATTCAATTACCTATTGAGTATCTTCTCCGTGCCCAGATCTGTGGAAATCCTTCCTGAAGCATTAATACATTATAAGACCAATCTACTTTCAATGAGCTTTCATTCAATATTTTTGGAAAGGCAAAATTCCTACATAATTAAAGATACTACTAATAAAATGCTCTTCAAAGATTTAAATTGAAATAACAAATTTCCAAAATGCATAAAATGGCAGTGAGTTCAAGAACAAATCCCTGAAGTACAAACTTGCAGCCTGATTTTTGATTTAAAAAAAAATAAAGTGTCTAATTGAAAATAAAAGTTCTAGTTGCTAAAATATTTCAGAATGGGTACCATCCATTCTTCATGTCACAACCATGTCAAGAAAACTCAAGAAATTATTTCTTTGAAAACATTGATTTTTCTTTGTTAAAAATTGTGCCACCATCTCAGCAAATCAGAAAAATGTTGTGATTAGAAGTTCCTCTAATGTATGGATGGCTTCCAAACCATGTCCATTTTTGACAGAATCATATTTTATTGGTTTTATCGTCTTCTATTCAAAAGCCCAAAGGGACTAAGAATCACTATACTGGATATCAGCAGCTTAGAAATGTAGGAAAAGCAAACTGTACTGTATACCTAAAGACAGAATGCCAGGTCCCAGCAGGTCCATTTTAGTAGCAACTAGAACTAAAACTGACAAAAAGGCTATTTGGCTTTGCAAAGGCCATTATTTTCTTTGCATATATTCTAAAGAGTAATTAAATTGTAAGTAGCATTAGAGTTCTTATTCAAATCAGTAATAAAAAGACCGGGGAAAATAGCCTGTCATATGATCTGCTTCTAAGCAAGAAGATAAAAGTAAATTGTAAAATGGGAGCCTCATCTGAGACTCCTGCTAGAAATACAATTTCATTGAATGAAGATCAGGAAATCATCTTCTACTAAGGAAGCAGCCTGAATTCCACTCAGGGAATTTGCTCTATGAAGCAGTTGTAAGGAAGACACATTAGCATTTAAAGAAGTCCTTTTGAGTTGGAGTGCAGAATGTCACCAAGGAAAGATTAATCCTTCTGCTACACATTCCTTTGAGTGTTGGTTATGAAGAGTTCTAACATGTCAATATTCCCAAATATACACAATATGAGGCTAACCTCATATTGCTGCAAGTGTCAGTTGTTTTGCTCTTCTTTTATCTCCAACCACTCTCTACCTCCTGAATGCCTTAAAATATCAAATTCATTTTGAATAATTTCAATAGGCATTTACTAAGTATTTTCCTTCATCATTAAGGATGTCACTATTCTCAGAAATAAAGCTTGAATGTTGGCTTCAAATAAGCATTCATTCAAATTCTAATTAAATTACTTTGCTGAAACCTATTTGAAACAATTAGTTATTGGAGCCAGTAGTAATCAGAGATTACATACACTGAATGTTCATGCAGTCCAGAATTTTGAAAAGGTTGTACAATTTGCAAGAGGGACGACTTGGGAGGCATTAGAAGAGGAATTTTTTTTTTCCACTTTAAAATGGAATTTATAGAGACTGCAACTTCAAAGGTGTCCAAATCTCCTGTGTGTTTGTGTGTGTCCATGTGTGTGGGGAGTGTTAGTGAAAGAGGTTTGAGTGAAAAGGAAAATGGGGATAGACTGTATGATGATCTTAAGGGAGAATGAAAGTCACATGGTATATGGAAAGGAAGGATGTGATTATGGTATAATGTCATTGTCAAGAGGAGGTCTCTTGGGCAGGCAAATATCCCCATGCTCCAATCACAATTTAACTAAGCAGCTCATTCTACGTTTCGGAGTCACCCAAGTTCCAAATCATTGTAATTGCAGAACTGACTTGGTAATTCAATTTTATTTTGATGACAGTGATGAAATTCATCAATTCTTTGCTTCATTCTTTGGGCTCTCAAATACTTACCCAGCCCAGTTTTCTTAGCCATATCTATTAATATAGGCCAAACTGGCTGTATAAATACCGAGAAAATGAGAAACCATTTTCTTAATAAGAATTTAAATATGCAATCTTCCTAGCAAGAATGAGTTTTTGAGCAAGATTATTGAAGGAGTAAAGGAGCATAGATAAAAAATTAAGAGTACTTTTCAGGAAGGACATTAAAAATGAGTGAAGATGCAAAACACAGGTCTTTTGCCAAACTGTTACGATGTAATTAGCTCTTTCATTAAAGATTTTATGGGTTTATTTTCAAATATCTCCTCTTCTAAATCTAACCTCTTCATTAGTGGAATAATTCACGTGAAGTTGGCTTGCATCTCTAATGGCTTTAATGCGTAATATCCACATTTGAAAATCCCCCTTTTTGTTCTTGTTTATAGCTTCTGTACTCAGCTCCTTTTGGACTCATTTCCTACAGCTCTCTAAGCCTTTGAAATTATCCAGAAGGATGTGTGTTTAATTGGGATAAATTCTGGATCACTTATTATGGCCTCCAATGATACTTCATAATCATGTGGTAGCATACTGTGAAATTTCATCAAGGAATTTTCCTCTAATATTGGTCAGATTTTAATAAAATTCTACCTATTAGCTAGTGGGTATTTTCTCTATTCACTCCTTTTGTAGACAGAGACTGAGAGAGAGAGAAATGACTCTGCCTTACATACATTAATTCCTTGAGATACTTTCTATCTTACCAAGAGGACTACTATTTCTTTATTTTCACAAGTTCCTTTTCCTTAGGTAAACTTCACAAATGTTTTCTCTTGGTAGTGTTAGGAATAGTACTCAGGCCTTGCTCATGCTATGCAAGCGCTCTACCACTATGCTTCCCCAGCCCTCATAAACATTTTGAATACTAAATACAGCTTACCATAATACATTTTGGACTTTTCTAACTCGATTCTATAAATTATTCTTTGGATACAGTCTCCTGCACTTTTTCTGACAATTGTCCTGCCTGAAGAGAACAACTGTAAACCAATGCCTCCAGAGGAAACTGCAAACAATGGAAATCAACAAGAGGAATAAAATGGAAAAGTAATGACTACTACTCCAAAATTCACACATCAGGTGTGATCAGAATGCTTCATGTCATAAACTTTCTAACTTTGTTGTAAGTTTGAAAATGAGGAAGACAGTGATTTGGGGGATACTGATAATGTTAAAATGGCTATTTCTACTCATAACCAAATCAATGAGCCTCACTGTTCTGTCTCCTTATTAATTGGTCACTGCTTTCTTCCTTTAGGCTCACAAGCTAGCAGGATAAGCTGATTTAAAAAGTCATGCTGTTCAAGGCTCAGTATCATGAAAATGTGCTGAGTCAGCAATTAGTAAACAGATTATGTAAATAGAACTTCTGAACCAAGTGCTGACATTTAAGTATCAAAGCTTACTTAGCCTCAGGGTCTTCAATTAACCATAGCATATTTAAGGTAGAAGGCTAAACCATTTGTTTTCTGGGTGAATCATGGGTTTATCCAGAGACTGTACTAATTAGTTCATGAAAACACTTGCTTTATACTGTCATGTTGCCAAGATAGAGGAAAATAAAATGAAAAAAGAAAAGCCTTTCATTCAAACATTAAAATCAGGGGCTCCCTAGAGAAACAGTATAAAAGCTGCACACAGCGATTTAGAGGTGACCTGTACGTAAAGCACTTTCTTTGCACATTTCACACAGATTTCAGCTTCTGCCACCTCAGGAGTTACTTTTTCTGGGGTTATAGTATTCAGCTGTGACTATGCATCATCTGGAGCATGAAAATTCCTTTCCTTAAAACTGTTCTGGTCCATGAATAATTATAAACCATCCACCCGAAGCCTGCCTCATAGAGGAGGAAAAAGACATTATTACACCACGGAAAGTCTTTCCTGTGACTTTTCTGTCTTGGAAACCCCAGAACAGTCTATATTAACAATGGAAAACTTATTCCTTAGCTACAGAAGGAATACCTGTTTCTTAACAAATGATGATTTATCATTTTAGGATGGAAAGCTGAATTAGCAAACCAATAAAAATGGCTAAAAGTGTGACCACTTTTCCTGGCAATTATATATGTGACAGATTCATTTATCTACCTGCACCGAGCCTTAATTTACACCGGCACTTAACAGTTAATTGTTGAAATGCTCTTTTCTGCAGTATTGAATTTTTTTTAGGGTATCCTGAAAGAGAAATCACTTTAAAGTAAACAACTATGCCATTAATTATCCAATCAAAACAATATTGAAAACGCCAAAGGAAAGAGATAACAGAGAAAAAAGGTAAAGTATCATTTGTGTGAAGAAATTAAAACATCAATTATTGAACATTTAAATGTTATCATCCTGTTATTTATAGACCAAGGGATGGAGGAGTTTATCAGCAGCCTTTGCAGTAAATTTTTTTTCTCAATGTCTTCATGGCAATGGTATGAGTTTTACTGATTTCTACTAGTTTAGAATTGAGCATCATAAAAAAATTAACCAAAATCTTACCTTTATTAAGAATATTCCATATACTTCTTTTCTTCAATTTTATGTTTTATGCACACTTATTATCATAAATTTTGATATATGTTGAGTTCTCTTTAAATTGCTACCCAATGAAACTGCCTTATATAAATCTCTTGAATAAATCAACTAATGATAAGAAAAGTTCTTAAATTTCTATGGATATTAACAGCTTTCATGCTGCCTGCCTGCAGAACATGAAAAGATGGAGCAAGGACTTCATAAATTACAAAATTGTTTATATATCAAGCCAGTTAAGAATTATCAGAAGAATTTTGATAAATTTTTAAGTTTCAATTTGTTTTATTATGTCATTCAGGATTGAGTGTTTATATCAAAGTCTTGTACCTAGGCTTTGGTGAACACCTAGCACCTTAAATTTAAAATGGCAAATTCCCTATGTATTCAGTTGATGAATACCCTGGGGAAAGACAAGAGATCCTCAGGTCTGCACAGGGATGGTCTGGAAAACTCAGGACCAGACAATTCAAAAAGGAATCCTGACTTCAACTTATTTTCTAAGTAATTGTAGGTAAATGACTTAACTTCTATAAGCCTCTATTTCTATTAACTTTAAAAAGGGAATAACTGCATTTCTCACTCTCTGTATGTGTGTGTGTGTACACATAACTGCTGGTCTCTGGCTGTTGCTCTTTACAGGTAATTATCATGGCTTTCCTATACCTCCATACTTCTTTCCCAGATTTCCCTCCATTAAGATTTTCAAAATTCAGCCATCAGATAAAGAGTGGGTCTTATGAGCCAGAAGTTTATTGTCTTATAAAGATGAACAAATGATCACCTCTGTCTACAAAATGACCCTCAAATTGCACTTCTTCCCATCTGCTTTCTTTCCTGTCTTCCTTCATGCCACTTCTGAATGTATTTTCCTAATTTTCTCAAGAACTGCTGATGATCTCTACAGTTTTGCTGTCTGTGAGCACTCAGATACTCCAGGTCCTCTTCTCTTGATCCAGTACTCTACAAGCTCAGCCTCAACTCACCATTCAGTCATTGCCCTTTGTGAGTCAAGCTTAGCTCTGATCCCTCCTCCTCCAGGGACAGATAGATGTACCAGGTGCCCCAAGGATCAGAGCTGCGTTTTCCTTGCCCAAAGCCATTATTTCAAAAGTAAAATCCAAAGCTAAACTTAAAGATAAGCAAGAGGAAGGCTGTGAATGTCCACTCAGGGATTTAAGAGCGCTCAATTTTCCTGCTATTGAAAATACTTCTTCGAAAGCAAGCTATTAACATAGATCCCCTGAAAGCAATGGATTCATGCATTCAACCGACTGAGCTCTTTCACAGATTTTATTCTACTACCTGTTGATCTATAATGTGTATATTTACTAAATTGTGTTTTCCTTTTAAAATCAGGATTTTCAGACTGGATAGAACCTTGCATGTGACCGAGAAGAGGTGTCCATTTTACAATTCTAATTTCCTACAAGTCAATTGAGGCTCAAAGAGATAAGGGGGAAAGAATGTGGTTACTTCTGAGCTGGACCACGAGAATAAGGAATCATACCATACGAATAGTGGGGCAGAGACCTTAGAATGGTGGGACAGAGTATGGGTCCCTGAGGACTTCACAATGTAGAGATGACACACCAATGCTTACATTCACAGGAGAGAGGAAAAACTTCCATCAGTGCCATCCAGTTTAATAGGTTTGTGTGTGTGTTTGCTGTCACTTGCTACTGAATTCAGTTTTAATTTGACAGTGTGGATGGATGGACCAAACTTTATTCAAACATCCCCAGATTCCTCGATATGCAAATTATCTTCAGTTCTTTTCTTTCTGCTAGAAAATATGTTGCAGTGAATATTCTAATTTTTGTATTATAATAGTCTACTAGGATAATACTGTAGAGATTCCCAGAAGGAGAACTATGAGGTTACACAGTATATGACTTTACAGAATTTTACAAAATTCTACCCTTCAAAAGGTGGTACCAAGTTCCAAGGGCAGAGGAGATGAACCTCCTTCCCACAGATTTTCTAGCACAGCACACCTCTCCATTGGCTTTCATTCTTTTGACTCTGACAGGAAAAAAAAAAATCTCATTTGATCTGTTAAAATGTATTTCTCTAATCCCTTGTATAATTTAATCTATTTTGTGTTTATACACACATTTTTATTTCTTTGTGAATTGCTTATCAATCACCTTTGAATATTTTTATGTAGAGTTGATAGTAAGAACTTTTTCTGAGATAAAATTATTAACCCTTTAATTTTTACCTACAAGGGAAAATATCTATTTAAACTTATGTCTGTTTTCCTAGATTAACATCTTGAATTTTTTTTACATTTTTTTCTTTATAGTTTCCTGCCAAGCTTAGTAAGAAATGAATTACAAATACTGTTGTCCTATATTATATTTTGGTAAGTTAAATTAATTTTCTAATATACATTCTTTCTTTTCTTCCTTCCTTATTTATTTATTTTTGTGCAGGGCTAATGTAAAGATCTACATTTTTGTTGTTTAAACAAAAGATAGACATTTGCTCCAGCACAATTTATTGGCCAATGCATCTTTCCACACATACTTAAAATTTTACACATTTATCATATATAGCATAATACATTGATTTATTATCTGAAAAATGCCATATTTCTAGAATTTTATGACATTTTGATGTCTAACAGAAAAAGTCCTATCCTCACTATTCCTCTCTTTCAATTTTTTTCCTAGGGTATACTTGAATTATAGTAAAATTTTAACACAATAATTTTATACTCTTATCTAAATGTCAGTTTCTTTTATTTAAAAAGATCACAGAAATATCTCATTAAAATTCATTAAATTTCACAAGTGTGAAAAGCAAAGCAAAAACTTATGTAATAATTAATGTGTTAGTCTTTTATAATAAACTGAGTAAAATCAAGCCTCCTTGGTTCAGCTACCAGAGGCCTCTTAAAAATACCCAATTCATAGTTTCTCCAGAGTCCAAGGCTCTCCCCTCAGTCTAAATCTTTGATCTCGTTGGTTCCCATCATTCCCTGGGCATGTTTCCTACATTTGTCAAACCAATTGCAAGGGACTCTTGATCTGACCATAGTAGTTCTTAAAAGAGACCAGAAGCAGAGTAAGGAAGCATTTGATCAGATATTCCCCCCTGCTGTGGCCTCTTTCCTCTGTTCCAGTTGAGTACCCTTAAATACAGTCTCTACCTGGGTTCCTCTGAGAAAAACTTCAGCTTTCTACAAAGTTCATCAGTCTAAGATGCTAGTGCTTCCTGTCTTTTGGTGACAGAATACATATTTTGTTCATACTGAGTTGAAAAGAGTAACATGTCAATTTACTATCATTTACTAGTTGAGTGAACTTGGAAATATTTGTGATCCTTTTAGAATTTTAGCTCAATCATCAATATGGGAGTGATAATGTCTAGGTTGCCAGGCTGCTGAGTGAATTAAGTAGAACAAAATGCATCAGTGCCTGGTGCAGTGTCTCACTCTCTACCTACGTGCACACTGAGGCCACTCCAACTGCACATGCTCCCAATCATGCCTCTCTCATCATAAGTTTGGACATGGAATCCTAATGATATTCTCCAGGAAAAATAAGTTAGATCTTTCTGTCATTACAATAAGCACAACACACAGATAATATAGATGAGGAAGAAGCTGTGTTTTGAACTTTGAGTAAATGCAACTTTGGGTTAAAATTCTGTTAATTCCTAGAGAAGTTTCCAAACTCAAATTTTATACAGATTTAATCAT
Source organism: Glaucomys volans (assembly GCA_020662805.1). Lineage (NCBI taxonomy): Eukaryota > Metazoa > Chordata > Mammalia > Rodentia > Sciuridae > Glaucomys > Glaucomys volans. The sequence goes on from JAJEJO010000292.1 coordinate 498,378, forward strand.
TTTAAATTCAATAACTAATCACATTTAACAAAATTTATTTACTTCTTTTTAAAATTTTTAAATTTTAGTTATACATGACAGTAGAATGTATTTTGGCAGAATGTGCATACATAAAGTATAACTTATTCTGTTAGGTTTCCACTCTTGGTTCATATGTGATGTGGAGTTATCTTGGTTGTGTATACAAATACAAAGCTAGGAAAACTATGACCAATTAATTCAGTACTGGTATTATGCCAGATTTTACAAATGGAAAAAAATACATACACATACTATATAGTATGTGTGTATATATATATATATATATATATATATATATATATATATATAATAGCAGAGCATCAATTTTGTCAGAAACTTGTATTGATTTGGAAATAGCATGAAATCCTAAATCAAAAAATTTAGCTTCAAATGCAAATGGACAGAATAGAAAATTTGGAACAATTAAGCCATTCTGAGATTCAAAAAGATATGTTTAAAATGACTTCTAAGAATTCAAAAAGAGAAATTTTGGGACTTCTGACCAAATATACGTATGGAGGTTAGTGAGGAGTCATTCCAATTCCATTGTGCATATTGGATTGCTAGTACACACCAAATAGACTATAAAACTCTAGCAAGTTCATAGAAACTAAATAAAGCACCAGAGGAAAAGCTTCCAGCATTTCTTTAAAAAAGATTAAGAATAAATACATAGGAGAAGTAGAGAAAGGTATTAAACACATTTATTTCTTAAAGACATCCCTAGAAGCTTGTTTTGTATGTGGGTGATATGAACAATTTGAATTTTTAGATGTTTGTAGAAAAATAAAAAATTTCCACAAACAAAACAACCTTGAGAGAAAAACATCAAAGCTTATAATTTTTTTTTAAATTTTAGATGTGGCAAAATATAGCATATTCCTGAGGAAATGAAATTTTTTTTCTTCCTGTTGTTTTGTCTTCTGCAATTTCCTTAGTTCAAAAAAAAGCCTCCAAAAATCTTTTCATTTTAACTGCTTACAAAATAATAATCACCTACAATTTTTGTCACTGTTCTCATAATAAGGTGAAGCTCAGTTCAAACTACTTACATAAGCAAAGTCAATAATTCATTGTCCAGCTTTTGCCCATAAAATCGACCTGTATGAGTCTCTTTTGTAATTCATGTCAGAAGAAAAATACTAAACATTCTGTTGATGTCATGCCCAAGTTTGTACTTTCAATGAGAAAACTGTTTAACAAACATCATTTTGTTTTGTAAAACTTTCAATTTATATTTAGAGTGTTTCCATTTGGAAGAAGAATTACCTCATTAATATTTTCTTCTTTGATCTCGAAACTCCCTTGAATGTCTTCATCTCTCCACCCATCATGCCTTTGTTTTATTTTACATTCGCATTAGCCACTGCTTGGATTGTGCAGTGAAGGCCAGAGAGGCTCATTCACTCAGATATTTCCTGCTCCCTTCCCTTTCCACCTTTGATCCTTCTAAAACCTATTCATTGCTGTCAGATGATCTTTCTAAAACTTGGTTTTCAAACCTCATTGCTGTGGAACTTATAAACTCCTAATTCCCCTAACTCACCTACACAAACACACACACACACACTACATAGAGAACGGAGTAAAATATTCTTAGCAGAGTAGAGAATGTGCTTTCAGCTTCATCTCTTAGCACTGCCTTGGAAGCAAGTCTATGCTCCAATCAAGCTGATCTGCTCATTTGTCCCAATCACAACATCTATGCATTTAGCTCATGCCGTAGATGGCATTGTATCAGAGCATTTGTTTTCTCTCCATGATGAGATGGCTCCAGAGTGACTCCTTATTCTAGTGATAACAAGTTTGGCCATGACATTTGCTGTATCCAACAAAATGAGACTGACATTGGCACTTAACTTTTCCAAACAAAACTTTGGCAGAAGGCAAATAGATTTCGCTAATTCTCTATTTCTTCATTGGTTAACAGGGCACATAACGAAAGATAATATAAAGTGTCTAACACAGTTCTCAGAACATAGTAGATGCTTCAAAAACCTTTAAATATTTTATTAAATGTATTGTAAGGATAATCATTAATTTCCAAGTTTGTTAGAACACAAAGCATAGAAATAGTATATTCAGACAAGGATTGAATAGAGTAATAATTCTCTGTGGTTATCCATCATTTTCAGGAAAAATACCTGAATACTTTTTTTTAGATAGAAGATCTCATCCGACTCTAGGCATCAAGGGCAGAAGAAATAGTGGTCTGTTAAACAGCAGCATAAAAGGTTGGCTTATTTCCCCAGAACCACACTTCTTATTTTACATGTGAGGACACATGAGAAGAACCAGTCTCAGACACACCACAACCTTACTTGTATTTTTAATAGTAATGACATTTGTTTATTGAATGCCAACATTTGCATAAGGTAGAAAAAGGAGCCCAAGTCCAATTGACCAGCTCTCCTATCCAGTGTTCAAAAATAGCATCAGCTTTAAGATTTGGAAGAATGCTCAATGACATCACATGCATTCAACATCTTCATGGAGCATGATTCTTCTTGGAGCAAAAGAATGATGGAAAGGAAATAAGAACCAAACCTTGTTCACATCTTATATAATAGAACATATCTTCTGAACCACAGGCGTGCTTCGCAAGAACAATCATTGTCCAGAAAACAGTAAAGCCAACTGGGAAAGCGGGTTTTTTTGTCCCAGCATCCACTAAACTGTATCTCAGTGTTTAGGTAGTATCCAGTTTACACCACTCCTCTACATGACCAGTCAACAACAAAACAGTTTGAGAAGCTATTGAAAATTTCAGCACTGAGAATCATAGGTCCTATTTTTAAATGGAAGAGTTGCCAAATTTTTGTATATGTAGCTAGCTTACAAGATAGATACACATATTTTTTTGGTCACATGATAAATTGAAATTTATTTCACACTTTCAAACATTGGCTTAGAACTGATTGGAATTTGGATTGAAAGATTAGTTTGAGTTAAATTAGCTTTGTTTCTCTTCAAATAGAAAGGGGATGTTCATGAGTTGTATCAATAACTTTATTGAGAATCTGTTAATCAATACTCTGAAATCATTAGAGTATGTTGAAGTCACCAAAATAATCCCCTTTTTATTATTCCTTCAGAGGGAATTTTAAATTCGTATAGTTTTTTGGTCTTAACAGTATCTTGTAAGTATTTGCTGAAAGACTAATGGCCTTGATTAATTTAATAGAAGTATCTTTGTATGTTTGGTCTTGAACGGTCCTGCGTGGAAAAATGAGACCATTTGAGCAGAATAGCTTGGAAACAAATGAGATTGAGGTGGTTTTGACTATGTTAAGAGAACCCTTCTAATGACATTATTCTGAGATTTACTCTGACAATGTCACTAGAATAAGATTATCCTGGACGGGATAACACATTAAATCATTAGCATCCACTCTCTGCCCTCTTGTGGTGAATATTGCCAGCTGCCTAATATGAGATTAAGGTTATGGATCAATCAGCAGTATTGACAATGCATAATGTTCCTAACACAGTATTTATTAAAATGAGTGTGGATCAGTATTAACATAATATTTCAGTTTCTCTTAGTGATACTTTAATACAATTTTAAATATAACCACTTTAATTTTGCAATTGTATTATTCAAACCACTTGTATAAAAGTGCCTGATTGGAAATAAACCAGGAGATCTAATTACAGCCCCCAGATGCAGAAACAGTCTTCCACTTTTTCATAATCCGTTCACTGTAATCAGGTGGCTTTGTTATGCTTGTTTAGAAATACAAAGAATTTGAGAAAATCAGTGCATTGCATAATTGCTGCATTTATCTACATTTATCTGCTGTATTTTGGACTACTTAATGCTGGACAATTCTGCCTTGAGGCATTGATTTACTTTTCAGACATTGCATTTATTTAAACATTAATTGAATGTCTGCATTTTTTTTTATGCCATACATATCATTAGCAGCAATGCACCACTCTTTGGTAGAAAGCAACTCCTGTCATTATAGCTTCATGAAGTTGCTTATGTAATATGATTATAGGGCAGATAAGAAGTATATTTTACAAGCTGCTGTCATAAAACACCTTCTGAGTTGCTTGTTGATTAGTCTAATGCCATGTTGTCAATTTATTAATTTCCCTGGTATCCTTTTGACACTTTAGTGGTTGTATAACTGGGAGTGTCTGGGAAGGATGTGAGAGAGATCATGCATATTTTCTTTTGAACTCCCTTATTCTCTCATACTTGATGGCTCTCACCCCCTTTTTCCTTTTCCCTCTGAACCAGGTATGATTCGATCTGTACACAGTGTGGGAAATGATTCCTCTTCACGATCATCATGAATAGCCAAGGGCCAGGGATATTGGTGCCTGTGGCCTTTCTGTTTGCAAAGGGGTAAAGAAGAGCTTCTTAATGGGGCAAAGAAGAGCTAATGATGCTTGCAATAAATCTAATATGGATATAATTATAATCAGATTTTCTAATTTTTACTAATGATAAAGTTTGCCAACTTAAATGAAATCTGCGATTCAGTTCATTTCTTCTTCTTCTGCCGTTTTCCTTGGGTAGACCATGTTGTTTCTAATTGCTTGGTTTCAATCAGAAGAAATCAAAATGTTAGGCTATGATGTGCTAAGAAAATGCTGAAATCTCTCCTAAAGTAGCACTATTTTTTTCTCTCACAGTTACCCAACCTGATGGAGAGTGGTCCTTCCCCATCGTTGCCAATGCTAGAAGGAGAAGGACGTGGGGAACCTCTCACCCAAGAAATTAAGTACTCTGGCCTTGAAGCGACCTAAACAAATTCTGTTCACAGTCACTAAACGAAACTCCAAGGACCTAAGAAGTATAGTCTTTTTACATACTGAGGAGGGGAACAATCCAGAGATATTCAGTAAATGGTATCAATGACTGCCACATTTAATCTTGCCAGTTTGGGGCACTTCCTAGGATCCTTGGCAACAGCCTTTTTCTGCATCTTCTGCTGTATTATTTTTTGTAATTGTTCTAGTTTTCCACTGAATTCATGTCTTTCCTTCTTCTCCTTATACTTCCATGAGCTTTCAACTAGAGAATATTCTAGAGAAGTATATGGGCATCTAGTCAGAGCTGTAACACAGCTATAGACACCCTGGAAGTACAAACGCAGCATCTCCAGCTCAGAGTGGTAGAAGTTAGGAAATTTCCACAGGATGATATCTAAACCATGTTTAAACACCGGAAGACATGATGAATGCAAGAACATGGAAATGCTTAGGTGTAGCTGCCCAAAATTCGTATTCTCAGAAAGAATCTGATTTGATCTCTTAAATCATGCACCCACTGCTCAGTTAAGAGAGTGTTGAACTTTGTGATTGACCACATCCATACTATAGTAATTAGGAAGGTTGACTGCTACCAAAGAGAGAATAAGAGAAAGAGAGAAAGAGAGAGAGAAAGAGAATGAGAATGAGAAAAAAAACATATCAACGTCAAAATAATTAAGGTCTAGTAAATCCAGTGGCTTTCACTCTCAAGGCAAACTAAAGCAGTATAAGAATCAAATAATAGATTAGACTGTAGTTTGGAAGGTCTCTGTTACCACATGGTGATCAGATTGGATTCAGGGAGACTTGAGGCAGGGAGGCTTTCTAGGGGGCTACTACTATCATTTAGTTAGATTGGAGACACAACAAGAAGCAGGAAGAGAATGAAAGGAAAGGAGGACAAAGATACAAGTTAGGTGGAGAATGTATGACAAGCAGCATGATATGGGCATCAAGAGGGTGACAGGAGAGCATGCAAAGGGAAGTGAGCTGACAGGTCCTCTGCTTGGGGAGACAAGAGGGTGGAGGGGCCAGTGACTACAATGGAAGAGGATAGGAGAACAGGTTTCCATGGGATGGTGGACGTGGCAATCAGCTCAGCCCTCCCACTGCCAGCCCCTCTACACTCTTTGTGTTCTGAAATGAAATATTTTAAAGAACGAAGTCATTTAATTATTGACAAGCAACATAAGCTAGGATCGCACCATTTTCTTATTAACAGTACTAGGGATTGAAACCAGTGATGTTCTACCACTGAGTCACATCCCCAGGCCTTTTTATTGTTTTATGTTTAGACAGGTCTCACTAAGTTACCAAGGGCCTTGCTAAGTTCCCAAGACTGGCCTTAAACTTCTGATCCCCCTGATTCAGCCTCCTGTGTAACTGGTCTTATAGGCATATGACACAATGCACACTGGGACATTCTGTACTTAAGGGTGAGGTCTTAATTGCACATTTACTTTGTGTTAGATTGGTTTTAAAAGGGAATATTTCCAAAGAAATGAACTTTGGGAATAGTATAAAATCACCAAACTATTCAGCACCAATATATAAAACAGTAATTGATAGGTAAAAAGCATGATTTTTTTAAGAAGGAAAGAAAAAAATCCTTTCAGCTAAATTCCTACCATTAAATGTAGAACTACATTTATACCAATACAGCATCCACTAAGAGCACCTTCAGGCTCCTTCAGTTTCAAACATTTTTATTCTTCCCCTTAACTAATTCCATAAATTAACATAAGTCCCAAGTTATATGGGCTTCAGAGATTTCATAACCAATTTCTACATTTTCTTTTACAGACGTACTCTCACAGGTATGCACAAATCACACATATAGACACATACATCTCTCTTTTTCTTTCTCTTTCTCTCTCTATACATATATACACACAAATACATACCTATACATACATACATATGCATGGATGCACACACATAGGCATATGTATTTCTCTATTCTCATTCATTTAGAAAAGTTGAAAACAGCATGTCCTTTATTCATAAGTACTTCACTATGTATTTTTGAAAATGAGACATTCTCTTACCGAACCAATTTTTAAAATCAGAATATTAGAATCAATACAATATTATCTAACCCACAGTCCACACATTTTTTTTATTTATTTTTTAAAATTTTACAGACTTCATTTTGATTCATTGTACACTAATGGGGTACAAATTTTCATTTCCTTTTAAAATGATTTTAATAATGTCCTATGCTATTTTGTTTCCTGATCAAGGATTCCGTTAAGATTAATGAATTGCATTTTTGCCATATTTCTTAGGCTTTCTTTAATATGTAACATTTTCTTAGTCTGACTTCACCTTGACATTTTTTAAGTAAAAAGTAGATATTTTGGAGATTGGCAGACATGGCATAGAAGTGATTCCATGGCCCTTTCAGTCCCTTATGTCAGGGGGCACTTATTATCAGTTTGTCTCCATTGATGATAACTGTGCACTTAACTAAAGTAGCTCCTACCCAATTTTATACATTATTTTAAATATTTATTAAGGTGATTTCCAATGGTAGTTATGAGAGATTATTTCCAATTTTCAAGTACCTAAGGAGATATTTTTTAAATTAATTTTTAACACAAAAACACACATAGGTTTACATAGCAGTTTTATTCATAATGACCAAATCATGGAAGCAATACTCTGTTCTTCAGTAACTGGATGAATAAACAGTGGTGCATCCAGACAGTGCATAGTATTCAGTGCTAAAAAGAAATGAACTGTCCGGTCATGAAAAGACATGGAGGAATCTTAAATGCATTTGCTAAGTGAAAGAAGTCTATCTAAAAATTCTACATGCTGTATGATTCCAAATATATCACATTCTAAAAAAGATGAACTATGGAGACTGCAAAAGAATCAGTGGTGGAAGATTTAGGGTGGAGGAGGGAGGAAGAGGCAGAGCACAAAGAGTTTGTAGGGCAGTGAAAATATTCTACATGATGCTGTATGATGGATCCATGAAATTTATTAAATCCCTAGCTTGTGAAACACCAAGAGTGAATTCTAATGTACACTATCCATTGTGGGTGATATGATGTGACAATGTAGGTTTATTGACTATTGTACCACTCTGTTTGGGGTGTTAATGATGCGGGAGGAGGCTGTTCATGTGTAAGGGAAGGAAGTATACAGGATACCCCTATACTTTCCTCTCAACTTTGCTGAGAATCTAAAGGTCCTCTACAAAAAAAAAAGAAGAGAGTCTTTTAAGCCTACTCTACTGTCATGACCCTAGAAACAGTCAGAAGCAGACCAATTTGTGATAGTTCAGTTCAAGGGGACAAATACTTATTGAGTGCTGCTCTTTGAGAGATCATAGCTGCTTCAAACCTAACTTGAACAGGTAAGGTAGGGAGCAAAAGAGTTTCATGAATGGCTACTGTACCTCATATCAGTACCAAGTGCCTCAGGAGACATACAAGTAAATATTATTAATACTAAATAGGGGATATTTAGTCAGATTAGGATTAAATCAAGTCATTAAAAATATGAAGTTTGGGAGAAAAGTATTTCCAATAGAGTGAAATGCAAAAGCAGGAAAAATCAATGAATAAATACATCAAAGATACATGACAGATGGCTAGATGGACAGATTTAAAAGATCTTGAAAATATTTAGGAAATAGGCAAACCTGTTTGAGAAACTTGTTACATGCTCAACAGTACATCTGGACGGGTAAGTTGGATAGAGATATGTTGAGAACCCTGGACCATAACAATAGAAAACTATGCTTTTTCATCCAATAATGAAGAAAAATTGAAAGGATTTTAACAGAACAGAACTGTGACAAATCCTGTGCTTAGAAATAGGAATGGATTTAGAAAATTCAGGTGGTAGAGAGATAAATTAGTAGAGTGTGACACAGTCCAGATGACAAATTGTAAAGGTCATTATTATGATGGTGGCCATGAGAATGAAAAATTCCACGTTTGTCATGGAGCTAGACATATGAAGAAGGATGAGCCTATGTGGGTGTGATAGACACTGCTGCTCACCCACATCCCATCTATCAGCTACTGTGACTAATACCTCAAAGACACTTCGTGTCTCCCTTCTGGTGAATGGGAGCAAGGTTGCTTGGTAACTTGTCCACTCCATCTTCTGAGGAGCCTGTAGTGAGTTATTGATTAATACTGAGCAACAGAAGCCCAAACAATTCTATGGTTGGGTGTATGCTCCAGAGCTATGCCTCTCCCCCATCGTTTACCCAAGACCACATTCTTTCTATACTCCTTTCTCTTCTCTATCCTAACCTCTCTTACTTCTTTCTAGGTATTTCTTGGAAAGTGAATCAAATCCCTAAACCACAGAATCAAATCCCTGTTTCAGCGTCTCCTTCTCAGGAGTCCAATTCCGAGTGGTGGGTGGGTGTTGCCTCGGTGGCAGAGGGACTATAGCGCTAAGCATTAGGCATCTAAATAACAATCACATAAGAGTGCATATAAAAGGAGAGAGATTAGTTATAAAGGAAAAGTGTTTATTTTAGTGAGGGAATTTTGCTTTGGTAGTACCCGTTTTGAAATTTAAAAATAATATTTGAAAAATGAAGAACTTGATCTTGGAAAGGAGGCTAAAACACAGAGAGATGGTAAAAAGAAAGTAATGAGAGGAAGAAATCTCAAGGAAGAGACAACTGAGAAAAAAGAGAATAAGTCTAAGGGCCCATAATTTGAATAAACTACAATCTGTAGGTATAAAGAAGAAAAGGAACAGGTGGAGGCAATTCATAGGAATTGGTCTCCAAAGGAAATAAGATTTTCAGAGAGGCACCACTTAAAACATTACAAGGAGTCAAACAGAATAAAAACAGTAGTAGTAAATATTTGGGACCATGAATGAAATGTTGAGGTGATTAGTAAAGTTACTTCTGGGTCTAGGTGGATGAAGAAACCAAGACAGCAAGAAATGATGTGAAAAATAAAGATGTGATTGTTTATGCCAAGTTTACCAGGTTGCACACTCCAGAAAATGCTGCTGTATCTCCGTAGTGTTCCCAGGACAGGAGAACCTGATGTTAAGCAGCAGATGGGCTGTTCATAGAGGTATAGGAGTGCTCACACTGATTCATTCTCTGGGGCTTCAACAAGTAGATTTTAGAAACTATTTTGCTCCTAAGGGTTTGCCTTTCTAATTTCCTTTTATCATCCTGATTCCCATAATGTACTGTATTTTCAGGAAAAAAAATGTACTTTGTTAGATTTTGATAATGTCAAATGAACATTTTAAATACACATAATCAAGGGACGTGCCCCTAGACTAAGGGAGAACAGGGGCCTATAGTTTCTTCCCCCTATCCCTCATACTATTAATTAAGTTCACATGTGAGACAATGCCAGAAATTTTAGAAATGAAATGATTGAGTTCCGGAAGTTTTAACCTAATCAGTGCATTAATCCCCCGAGAGGGATTACCTGGGTGGTAACTCTAGGCAGAAAGGGTGGAGCTGTTGGAGGTGGGTCCCTGGGGGCATGCTTATCTTTCTATTTTGTCCCTGATAAGCAGAACACTCTCTCTGCTTTCTGGTGCCACTTTCCTCCACCACACTCTTCCATCATCATGATCTACCACATCTTGGGCCCAAAGCAATGGAGCCAGTGTCTGTGGACTGAGCCCTTTGAAACCATGAGACCCAAATAAACTTTTCCTCCTCTAAAATTGTTCTTGTCACGTCTTTTGGTCACAATGGTGAAAAAGCTAACTAAAATAGCTACTGCCACAAAATATTGTGAACTGAGTAGGTTATAAACAATAGAAATCTATTTCTCACAATTCAGAAGGCTATGAAGTCCTAGACAAAACAAAAAATCAAAGCATATTCTCTCTGGGGCTTCTTTTAGAAGAGCACTAATCCTCTCTGTGAGTGTTCCACCCTTATGACCCATTCACCTTTCCAAAGGCCTCCCCTCCAAAAGCCCTCATTTGGGATTAGGTTTCAATATGTAAGTTTGGGGCCCTGGGGAGGGCCACAAGCATTCAGGGTACAGCACGAATCAAATGGAGATACCATAGAATCTTGTCCCACAAATTCCGTTTCCTATTACCCTTTACACGCTACAAATACTCTCATTTATTCTTTAAGGTCTATATAATGCTCTATAATTTAAGACTGAGCAAAAGGTTTTGTTTTAAAGTAGTCTGTCACATGAACTTGGAACATGAAAGTGTAATCTTCAAGCATTAGTCATTTAACCAATGTAATTACCTAAAGGTCAAGTAAAGTGTTAAATTTTACCAGCAAGACAAAGCTTTTCCCAGACATTTATGAAAAAAATATCTAAAATATTTGCACATGATTCAGAAATAAATTAATTTGCTTAAATTTATATTTTTAAATGCACACTCTAATAACTAACGACTTTACTGTATCTGTCACCCAGGATTTTCATATCATTAGTATTACCTTTAAATAACTATCAAATACATTTTAATATGTCTGAACTTTCAGGAAAACTAGGTCTTTTTGTTTTAGAGTTGGAATAGTAAAATAAGTAAAACCCCACTTTCATTTTTTGTGAATAAACAATTAATTGCCAGAATGCACTAGAGTGGCAGGTCTGATAACAGGGATTTCATAGGCCAAGGCCTCACTACTTATTCCCACTGAAGCTGTAATAGACAAAAGTACAACATTGAGCTGGAAGACCTCAGTTTATTCAACTTTAAAAACTGGCAGTAATAGTTTAAAAATATAAATTTCTCATTCACTCTATAAAAAAGAGCAGGTTAGTTTTATTTCCCCCAGGATCAATACTAATCATGCTATATAACTAACCCAAAGCACTTGGTAACAAGCAGGAGATGAATTCAATTCCAGTTTTGTGAGAGAACTGTAAGTCAATATGTTCTAAAGACAAATTTTAAAACACTAATTTTTAGTCAAGACTATAATGGCAACACATTTATAATACATCACTTTCAATATGTATACATGGACATCGCATGGGCCTACTTAATGTTAAAATATAATGCTTGTCACTGCCAAATATAACTTCTCTCTTACTCTTGAAAGGTATCACTCTATCTGGCATATTATTTCAAAATACGTTTCCATTGCTTTTGCATGTGTAGGAGAATATTTGAGTTTTGAAAGGTTAAAGGTCTGCACGATTTCTGAGTGAAAACATCAGGGTCAAATGTAGTTGGCAAATGCAGGAGAGAGAACAATAGGGAAGCAATAGAGGTGGAAAGAAATAAAATGCAACTTAGTAAGACAAACCCAGTGGAGGAGAGCAGAGGGAGAATGCCAGATTGATTTTGCAAAGGAGCATAGGTCAGCTCCCACTGCACACTTCCAACATCAATGGACTCAGTGTTCATAGCTTTCCTTTCCACATGGAAGGTAGGGAGACACACTCATTAAACTGCAGTGCTTTTAAGAGAATTTCAGTCACACAACCTCAGCTAGCAAGCAGTAAGTCCTGTGTGACTTGATGCAGATTTAATTTCTACTATGATGTTCAATAAGTACATTTAAACATTTTGGTCACTCCTCTTAAATATGAACTGTATTCAAACGTACTATATTGGCTTCATAAGCTCCCTTTCTTCAAGACCATAAATAAAAACTAAGAATAAATCACCTTCCACCCCTATTGTCCTCAGAGAGAGCAATAAATCACAAATCTTTCCAATTTTTCTTCTAGACCTTAACGGTTCACATCCCTTCTTAGTTCTAATCTCCTCTAGTATCACCACTTAGTGATTTAAAAGCTCTGGCTTTTTACTCTGCATTACTATGTTCAACTGGTTTCAACTCTTTTCTGTGTACATATTTTCTCTAGACCCTCTAAAATCATTAAAACTCACTATTTTTCATTCATAGACTATAGGTGATTATTAGAGAAATATATTTCCTGACACCTTTCAGACACTGATCCAGGTTTTTAAAGGAGGTGATTATTTGCCAGGTATATGAGTGTAAAGGGATGAGGAAGGGACAAATGTGACTCAAGGGAAGACAGATCAGCTGAAAGCAATCATGCAAGGGACTCTCCACAGCATTTAGAACAAAAGACAACAGTAAGCTGCCTGAAGCTGCTTCAGCACCAGCCATGCCACCTTTTATCTTAGCCTTAAGTTAAGGCCCTGCTCACTCATCTAAAATTAGTAGAATCATGAACATTTAGAACCAGAATATTAATCAACTTTCCATTGCTATAACAAAATACCTCAAAATACCTATGATAATCAACTTAAGAGGAAAGGTTTGTTTGAGCTCAGTTTTAGACTGTAGTTGGTTGGCTCCATTGCTTTTGAGCCTATGGCAGAAACATGTGGTGGAACAAATTGCTGACCTCATAGCAGTCACAAAGCATAGAGAGAAAGAGACCCAGTTCCAACACCCCTTCAAGAACCACCTCCAGTTACCTGAGGCTACCCACAAGGCCCTCCTTCTTACAGGTTCTACCACCTCCCAATAGCACCATGGTCTGGGAGGGAAAAGTCTTTGGGGGACATTTCAGTTTCAAACCATAGTTCAGAGTGAGTATGAAAAAAATATATAAATAGAAACATCCCTTAGAGTCATAGGAAATCAGGGAAAATGGAGGAAACAGGAGAGAAATTGCTTCTGTAGAGAATGATATTGCTTATTCTTCTTAAAATGTCAGTATCATTTATGAGCATTGTGAAAAATATGCCAATCTGATTTGCTTTAGAAAACGTCATATTGTTTCATATGCATTAAGAACTCATTTTCTGTATTACAGTTTTAAAGAAAGAGAAAATTATCTTTGATATACATTACATAAATACAAATAATAGCCATAACACGACAAAACAGGTAAATTTTCTGAAATTTTGGACCCTACTCTTTTTTAGAAAGATCTCACAAATTAAGGTTATCATTCCTATCTATTCAATCTGAATGATAATCTAGGTTGAATTCATATTGCACTCAAATTCCTACCCCACATGTGTGTTTTATCACATAAAAATGGAAAGTAAAGATAAATTATGTTCATTCAGCTCCATTCACTAAGAAAGGAGATGTATGCATTTTATGAAGAATGCCAACAATAAGAAAGGAGATAAAAGATGTTTCTGATTTATTCTGATTTAACCAGAAAATAAACTTGATCAGAGCACCTGTTCCACAGGCAGCCTAGTTAATTGATGTTTTACTCCATTACCTAGGATTTTAGTCACTGCTTTCATGGATAGCAGAACTACTGGAGACAGGTATTTCTAAGATCAAAGCAAAGCTCCCAGATTATGCACTTGTTTTCAGAAAGAAGCATAAAAATCAACGAGTTCATCTTAGAATTTTACAATTCTTTTGTTGTTGTTGTTGCACAATGAAGTTATTTCCTGTATTGTAAAACTATACAAATCTCATAAAAGTAGACTAGAACATTCTTTGCAGAGACCACCAATGACCAGTTACCATGCCTTAGCTGAGAGGTATTTCCTGATATAGTTCTGTGTGTATGTGTGTGTGTGTGTGTGTGTGTGTGTGTGTGTGTGTGTGTATTTTTTAATTTCTAGAAATATGTTTTTATTTTGGCTCTTTTTAGTTTTATATGACAGTAGAGTATAATTTGACTTATTTATACAAGCATGAAATACATTTTATTCTAATTGGGATCTCAGTCTTGTGGTTATACATGATGTAGAGATTCAGTATAGTTCTTGTTATGGGGGCAACTTAAGAACAGACTGATCACCACTGAGGAGTCTGAATTTGAGAGTATTAAGCCAGCCGCTGACTGTCTCATACAATGTCCCAAGAATGCCTCTTGGGAGAACAGCCCTGACCATAGGGTTGCAAGGGTTTTTATACTATAAATCAGTACATCAATCATAAGTGTCTGTTGCTATGATTCAAAATTACAAACTAACATCGTGAGATCTGAAATCATTAGCAGAGAGAGTGGGTCAAAATGACCTTACTTAGGTACAAACTAAAGAATGGTTACTAACATCTAAACAATCACTGTTGACATCACAGTTAACATGGTACATTGTTTAGGAAAATAGGGATCAAAAAGAGAATAATTTTTCATCATACAAGAATTGCTATTTCATCATTTTGTATGCCAAACATGTCATGCTAAGTAACTGATGATGGGTACAGAGGCAGGATGTTCCCATGGGAGAAGCTAAGCAAATGTTGACAGGTACACAAGTGGGGCGTTCCCATGGGAGAAGCATGGAGTCTCAGAGCAAAATGGAGTCTGTTTAGTCATTGCCCAAATAGTCAGGCCTGTAACATTTCCATGGAGCCAAATCTGTCTGCACTTC
The DNA here is from genome assembly GCA_020662805.1 of Glaucomys volans. Classification (NCBI taxonomy): domain Eukaryota; kingdom Metazoa; phylum Chordata; class Mammalia; order Rodentia; family Sciuridae; genus Glaucomys; species Glaucomys volans. The sequence goes on from JAJEJO010000292.1 coordinate 513,432, forward strand.
ACAGTTCTGTTTCTTAAAAGACATCGATGACCATCCTCTTCTTACACTTGGGTTTTATAAGAATACATGAACTTAAGCCTTCCTATATAGCTGACAATCTTTCGACCACAAAACTTTGATTCATCCGCTCAGGGCCTAATTCCTCATTGCCACTCTTAACTCCCTCAGTTCAAAGCTTCACCGTTTATTCCTATATTATCAAACATTTTGCTACTTATTTTTATTCTGTATTGAACTCCAGTTTATTCTTTATAAACTAAGAGGACTCTAGGCTCCTACATGCTTTCTCTGAATAGTTATTCTTACCTGAAGAAGCACTGTCCATAGTGGAGATCACTTTAACAATCATCCAGTTTATTGTACACCACTTGGTTTTTTCCTTCTCTCACCCCAAATTCCTCCCATTTTTTTTCAAAATCCAAATACATGTCCTTTTCCTCGCTATTCTATCAAATTTTTATTGTAGTAACATCTCCAATTTGCATTTAAGTTCCTTTTCTCTTCTATGAATTTTGTATTGTTGCCATAATAAATTACCCAAAATTTTGCAATTTATAACAACATACCTTGATTATCTCATAGTTCATAGTTATGTAAATCAGGCTAAGCTCCTGTTGATCCCTTGATTAGGCTGAAATCAAGGTGTCAGACATCTGGGCTTTTATCAGTAAGCTCTGGGGAAAAAAAAATTCAACTTGCAAACTTATCTAGGTTATTGACAGAATCCAGTTCCATCCTGTTGTGAGACAGGATTCTCCTTTTTTTTTTCTTCAGCCAGAGGTTGTTCTCTGCTTTCTTGAGGTATTAGCTTTCCTTGGCTTGTGACCTCCTCCAACTTCAGAGCCTGCAAAGGCAGGCTTGCTTATGGACTGAGGGAGAGAATGGTTTTCCTTCTTATGCGTTGAATCTCTGTTCTTATGTCTTATCTATCTGACTTATTCATGTTTTAAGACTTCATATGATTACATTGAGCCCATGTTAGTAATCCAAGATAATTTCCCTGTATTAAGATGAGTTGATTAGTTGCATCTACAAAGCCTCTTTTACTAAGAACCCTTGTATGATGTACCATGATATATTTCAGAAGTTAAGAGTAAGGAGGACCAAAATCTGCCTTCCATATCTTCCATTACCAAAACAACTTCACAGGAAAGGATTGGGTCAGCAAAAAAGAGCTTTTCTTTTTGTCTCTTCAGTTCTGTTTCTCTCTGACCATTCTTTTATTCTTTCTCACCAAAATGCTTGGGACCAGGACTACTTTAAGAATGGGGAAAGGCAGGGCTGGGTTTGTGGCTCAGTGGTAGAGCACTTGCCTCCTATGTGTGAGGCATTGGGTTCAATTCTCAGCACTGCATATAAATAAATAAATATTAATCAACAACTAAAGCAAATTTTAAACAAAGAATGGGGAAAGGCAGATACATATTTGTAATATTTTCCTTAAAGAGTGGAAGACAGAGAAAGTAACCACTTTTTTAATACTTGTGTATTAAATTAATTATGCCAGCACAGTTTGCCTAAAATAATTTTTTCTGTGCTTTCAACTTCCATGGTTTTTGATCATGACAATCACCTGTTCATGAAGCTCTGCCTATGAATTAAAATCCAATTCAACCCTTTATCCTCACCTGATAGTCAAGAGACCTTGTCTTCATTCACTGTCATTTTTATCTGTGCTGTAATTTAAAACTTACATATCAGGGAGCATTGTCCCTTTATAGTAGTATAGAGATGATGGGACAAGGAAAGGGAATCAAAACCTTCACAGAGATCCGTTGCCAGAGGGAGACAGAAATAAAAGAGCAAATCTTGAATTACATACAAGTAACTCCATCATTAAATACAGAACATTGTAGTAAGAACACAAGAACATCATTATATATAGAACATTGTGGTAAGAACCACAAGGTAAGTCAATAAAATGTGTAATTAATAAAATCAGTGAAAGTATATTAAACTACAAATATTATCTAGACCTTTCAGCAGGTAAGAAAAGCATCATGTTTGAAGGCAATGGAGAATTTGGGAATAAGTATGAGGCCAGTTCAGATGATGAAAAAAAACACAGTTCTGAGTCAGAGAGATCCAAGTGTGAATTACTGTACTTACCTTATCCACATAATTTTGTGTTTTTGAGTCTGACATTTCTCACTTATAAAATTGGAATAACACTGCATTAGCCGGATGTCCATTGCAATAATGCTATTTACAAAACAACCCCCAAATCTCCATGATTTACAACAATAAGCACACATTTCTCAGTCACAGATCTGCAGATCATCTTGGAAAGGACTCTTTAAGTTGTGGGTTTTGTTCTGGACTCTGTCAGCCATTTGACAGTTCAGTCTTGAGTAGCATCAGTTACTCAGGATATTTTCTTCTTATAGGGGAGGTTAGACGCTCTTTGAGGGACCATCAGAAACATGTGACATCCTTTAATTCCTAAAAGCTGGTATACCATCCCTTCTGCCAATACTCTCTGGACCTAAGGCAGACTCTGTGAGTGCAGTCCTGATGAATACTCCTTTGATGGACTGAAAGAGGAGGACTAGTCTCTGAACGGTAATATAATCACTACAAATAGCTACCATGAAAGTTGGTTTGTAAATCAAAGTAGAATTAGCCTATGTCCCATCATGTAAGTGGAACACGTGGGTGAAAGGTAGGTGGACACAGTTGTTTTCTGAAAGATTTGTTCTATGGTGTGTGGATCTAGGACATTCTCTTTAGGCCTAAGAGGATAACCAGACAGGGTGGCTTGGTCTTTGTGACTGGGTGAGCTTTTGGGAAACGTCTTCCACAAACAAGGGAAAAGGGAAAGGATACAAAGAAATTGGTTGAAGCTTCTTTATTGAGACAGACTAAAAGTTTGGAGCTCCATGACAGCCTTCAGAATTAAGGACAAGGCTCATTTAATGGGAGCACAGTTTATGCTGCTGCAGATCCAGAAGCATGGGTCTGATCCTCAGTGACGAAAACTTGGAAGTGATCTTCAAGAAAACAGCTTAATTTAATTTTGTCCATTAGAGAGAAAAAAGTCTGAGGTTATTGATATGTGTCTTATGTGTATTCAATTTAGGTGAAATAAGATATACACAATCACCAAGGGAAAGGAGAGAGTGAGAGAATGAACAGTTATTTCTAGGTATTCCTTCATGAATGTATGATTCTGAGTGAGTGTGAAGTGTGTGTCATGAATCTGCTATTTCCACAGAGTGATTCTTGGAGAGTGTTTTCCTTTACTAACTATGATTCTAATGTTTAAAAATACACAATTTTTTTCACACAGCATGACCTGTAATTGCAAGTTAACATTGTCTAGTATCCAAATCAAGAAATAGCAAGCTTTCCAACACTAGGCTCAGGTAGTGGTACGGGACTTGCTTCATAGTAAACACTGAGAATTTGTACAAAGCATTGGTTTCCAATATGGCAACTTTCAAAGGGATTTTTCAAGGATACTTTTAATAATAATTTTCACCTATGTGCTGACTTTAGAGCCCACATGACCTCCAATTCTAGTCAGTAGTTTCTATTCCAGTCAGGACCCCTATTGTATCTAACTTACCACCTTCATACTCCATAAATGCTTGAAATGTTGTTGGGTTGTAATATTCCTTAGATGTGCAATTTGACTAAGCTGATTGCCTCATTCAAATCTTCTATATTCTCATTGATTTTTTGTTTTCTGCTTGATCTATCAATAAGACATATAGTAAAATTAATTATTTTTAGTTTCTTCTTTTAACTTCAATTTTACTTGATATGTTTTAAAGCTATATTATGAGGTAGATAGCATATTACCATTAGAATATCATCCTCATAAATTGAATATTTTTCAAAACAGAGTGGATCTCTTTATCTCTATTAATGCCATTTTGCCTAAAAGTATATTTGGTCTAATAATAATATAAAAGCATCAGATTTAATTTAGTTCTTACTTACCTGCAGCAAATTTTAGCCCATTAAATTTCTTTCGAAATTTGTTTCCTTACAATTGCTTGTGCCTCTTTTAAGGAAGGTAAAGTTTTTGTTTGTTTATTTGTTCATTTTTAATTCTGTGTCTTTTTCTTTCTTCTTTTTTTTTGTCTTCTTTTTCGCTTGGCTGGACATTTTTTTCAAACTTTTAAGGAGCATGTTCACTTCATTTACATTATGCCATTAAAGAATAAGTCTATGGAGTCATAGATTTGTGTTGTGTTGTTCATGGGATTTTCCCTAGAGCCTAGAATAATGGTACCTTGCACAGAATAAGGATTCAACACATATTTGTTAGTGAGCAAGTGAATGAACCATTATGGCCATTAGGGTATGTGTCTACCCTGTTTATTTTTTCATAAAAATATACTGGTATTTGGTGATTAAGAGGTTGCCCTGTGGTGCTAGACTGCATAGGTTCAAATCTTAGCTTTGGCCCTTTTCAGTCCTGTGATTTTGAGCAACTTGTTTAGCCTTTCTGTGCCTCAGTTACTTCATTGGATAACAGGGATGACAATGACACTCTTCTCCAAGGGCCCTTTTAGGATTAAATAATATAAAACATGCAAGCCCTGAGAACAGTATTGTGTAGATAGTATGAGTGCTGTTATCTCCCTTCCACTCATTAAATTAGAAGTTACATACTTTGCATATATTTTTTTAAAATTTAACTTGCCTACTTAACTATACAGAGTCTAAAATTAAAGCCAAAAACTTATGAAACATTTTCATTCTGATTATCATCTCCTCATATATATGTTAGCTTATTCTTTAGGGGCTGTGATTTTGGCTCAGTGGTAGAGCGCTTGCCTAGCATGTGTAGTGGTTCAATTCCTAGCACCTCATAACAAATAAGTAAATAAAGTTTCATCAACAACTAATAAAAATATTTAAAAAAATAAGTGCTGTTTTTTTTAAAAAAGAAGTGTTTTTTTAAAGAAAAGATTATACTTTAATCTTTTGAGCAAGATTATACATCTATATTAACCCTTAAATTAGACATAATCACTATTTTTTTGCTTCAATAGCATTTTATTTTTTAAAATTTGTTTTTTATTTTTACAGATTGCATTTTAATTCATTGTACAAAAATGGGGTACAACTTCTCATTTCTATGATTGTGCACCATGTAGATTCACACCATTCATGTAATCATACATGTGCATAGGGTAATGATGTCTGTCTCAGTCCACCATCTTTCATATCCCCACCCCCTCCTCCCTTTCATTTCCCTCTATGTAATCCAAAGTTCCTCCATTCTTCTCTTACTCCCCAACCCCCACCCCCATTATGTTTTCCATGATAAGTGGATGATGACACTATTGTCTTAAGTATAAGTGGATGATGACACTATTGTCTTATATTAACTTTTAAGGCCATCATTCTCTCTTTTCTCTCTCAAACTATTTGAAAATATTCTCAATTATTTTGTGCTTAATTTTTTCATATGATGTACCTAAGAACAAGTTTCTTTTTAATTTTTTATGCTGCTTTCATTGTGCTTTTGTGAAAATTAATGTCTTTCATCCATTTTGAAAAATTCTGCCATTGTCTCAAAAAATTTTCTCATTTCTCTTCATCTGCTCTTTCTAGGACTGCAGTTAATTGTATGTTTTACTCTTCCACTCAGTTTTCAACTTTCTTTACTCCTCTTTAACACACACCTTCTTCTTGCATGTTTGTGCAAACCTCCTTATATCTTTCTCCAAGTTTATTAATACCCTTAAGTACTCAATTCAACTATGTTCAAAATAATTTCAATTTTTCTATTTTCCATTTCTAGGAATTCAGTTTTCTTATAAAATCTATATGTGTGTTTTGTTTTATATCTGCTTCTGGCTCCTTCTGCATATTTTCATATTCTCCCTTCCTTCTGTAATAAGACAGACTAGACTGGTACTCACACCTTGGATGATAGGATGGAGCTGTTTTCCGCTTCTCAATGAGGCTGTTACATTTTGATTTGACGGTTGTTTCTAATTCAGCTCTCCCTATGCATATATCCCTTCAAATCTTGACAGATATGCCAAGGGAAGGCAGGTTGCCCAGCTTACTTAGTAATCTGGATCTGAATTTTAGTTCTACAAAAAAATAATTTTAAAGTAAAATTTATCTCTAATTTTGGGTGTTCCAAGCTGGAAAAAGTTTCCCCATGACTCTGGTCACGAATTTTCATAAATGCATATTGTACCCAGCTTGTCCTCTGTGGTCCTGGGCTTTGCACTCTGCTACTCTCTCTATGGGACCTCTGAACCCATGCTTCTGCAAGGCTCTGCCCTTAGAGTAATTTCTTAGAGGGAAGGCACATGTATACTGCTCAGTAGCTCTATCAGACCGGTTCCTGCCTATAAATTTTGTGAATTTGACAACCTTTTTTTATTTCATCCAGTTTCTACCCATTTCAGTCTAAGCTGACAGTATATCTGCTGGCCAAACATTCCCAAAACCTTGTGAGCCTCCCATGGATGTCATGAGTATCCTCACCATTACAAAAGAGTATCCTCAACAGATCTTTCTTGGATAATTCCATCTCTGGTCCTGGCTTCAGCTGAGATGGTTGGATGAATTCATGCATCCTGTATTTCACCTCTTCAGCAAAAGTTTTACAAGCATCAACATTGGCCCTATCTCTAGAGCATACTTTTCCAATAGTGAATTTCCTAATTTTAGCATCCTTTGAAATCTGAATAGGCTGAGGAGATCCCAAATTCTCAAGTGCTGATTTCTGATTTTCTTGCCAGTTCTTTCCTCAATTTACCTGTTTATTCTCTCATTTTACTGTAAGCAGCAAGAGAAACCTGATTGTAACTTCCACACTTTATTTGGAAAGATCCTTAGCTGATTTTTAAAGTTTCTTATCTACACATTCTATTTTACATCCAGAAGTAGAATATGATTCTACCATCACACAACACAGGTTGTCTTTTAACCAGTTTCCTTTAACATGTTCTTTATCTTATGAGATCTCACCAGAAATAAATATGAACCATTAGTATTCATACTTATACCCACATTCTGTTCATGACAATGGATTCTCTAAGATGATGATTTTCTCTGCTGTGCTTTTCTGAGTAACCTTTAATATTTCCATATTTCCACCAATAATCACTTCAAGGAAATTTAGATCTTAAAATATTTCCAGAATTCTGTTAGTCAGCTTTTTGTGACTGTGACCATAATACCTGACACCAACAACTTACAAGACTTATTTTGGTTTATGGTTTGAGAGGTTTTAGTCCATGGTCAGCTGGCTTTAAGGCAAAAACATCATGGCAGAAGGAAATAGTGTTGGAAGGCTGTTCAGCTCATGTTAGCTGGAAAAAAGAGAGAGAGGGGGACAGACCAGGAAAAAGATACAGTACCTGAGGGCATGACCCTTAACCTATGCCCCATGTGTCAATAATTTTCACCTTCTCTCTGTAGTCTAAATTATTAATCCAACAAATGCATCAATTCATTGATGAGATTAGAGCCCTTATGTTCTAATCACTTCCCAAAAGCCCCACCTCTGGACATTGCTGCATTGGGGACCAAGTTTTCAATACATGCAGCTTTGGGGGGACATTCCAGATCCAAATCATAACAATCATCCATTACCTAATTTCAAACCATTTCCACGTGGTTAGATATTTCTTACAGAAGCACCTCACTTCCTAGTATCAAAATCTGTGTTAGAATTCATTTTTTTACCATTCTGGATCCAGAAGTCTGATATCCAGGCATTGGCAGATCACACTCCCACTGAAACTCCACAGAAGAGCTCTAGTGACTCTGGGCATTGTTTGATTATGGCAGCTGGACTCTAGTGTCTGCCTACATTGTCACATGACCTCTTTCTTGTATCTCTGTATTTTCCTTTTCTGGCTTTTATGAAATCATTCATCATTTGATATATGTCCACTCTAAGCCAGGATGACCTCTTCTTCAAATCCTTATAACTGATAGGTGCCAGACTGATGTGAATGGTGGGAACTTGAGGTGAGGTGATAATTCTGAACACCACATACTTTCTTTCACAAAGCAATTTTTCTGAGACCCTACCTAGCATAAGTCAACTGGATATGCTACATTCCTCAGCCAACAACCTGTTATCTGCAGGAGGAATGCTAGCCCAAATGTTCCTCCCTGCTGATAATAACACAAGTTACCCTGAGTGGGAACTTTTGCCACTTTTATATAGACCATATTCCAGAACCCAAACAGACAGGATAATTAAAAGCAAACCCCCCCATCTATAAAATCGGTAAGAACAAGTTCCAATTAGAATTGGTCAGTATGGGCCAAAACAACCCAAAGCTGCCTTGGATCTTCAGCACGTCATTATAAAAGTAAAATCTCCCCTCCATGGGGTAAGATTATGTGCAGTGGGGATTAAAAGTCTGATGCAATCCTGCTGTTGGTCAAGAATAAAGAGGTGAACCTGAAAGGGTCTCTAAAAACTTCCCTGGGATGCCCCTATAAAACTGGAGGGCATGAGGAGTTCACCATCCTGCACTCCTCTCTGAAGGGACCCACTCTTTCCTTTGAGAGCATTCCCTTCTTTCCTTTTCCTATCCCTTCTAATAAACTCATGCCTGCTATTCTGAGCAACCCTTCTGAAATATTTTTGGCATGATCACAAGAACCAGCAACCAAGGACATGCAGTCACTTTGACTCCATAAATGGTCTTGCTCTGTGACATATCTAAAAAGACCTTTATTCCAAATCAGGACACATTCTGAAGTTCTGGGTGGATAAGTCTTTGGGTTGACACCATCTAGTCCACTTCAGAGATTTTTTAATAATGCATCTGTTTTCGGTAGATAAAAACTCATTGTTTTTAAAAGAACCAAAGTTCAAACTATCATGTTTCTTATTTTCCCTCTAACAGTATAAGAGAAGGATTAAGGATTAAAATTTAATAATAACCAATACATGAAAATTCAGATCTGAAAATTGAAACTAAATGTGATAAAACGTCAGGGGCTTTTATGACTTTTGTTTTCTTTCGTACATTGCAATAACAATTTTAATTACACACCTAGGGGCACAGATAGAAAAATATCCTAATATGACAAGGCATGGTAAATACAATGATTAAGGGTTAGCAGTGTGACTGCTGGAGGACACTGAAAACAACAAACCCCACGTCTCCTATTCACACTGAGATACAACATTCTTAAAAATGACTCTTTTAAAACAAGCTGCTACTGCTTCAAGTTACTCAAAAGGATTTCACAGCCAGGATAAGAAGGATGTCATGGCTGTCTTTTCCTTGACATAATGGACAGTTAAGTGGAACTCTCTTCTGCTCTTGCTTTAGTACCTATCCCATGCGAATGTAAATGGCCATCATAATGGCATTGTTACTATCAATGCTTAAAGCCTCACCTGGCAGGCATCCATGAAATTCTTATATTGTTGGTAGGGAAGACCTAATGGGAATTAACTATGTTGTGACTGATACAAGAAGAGCATAGAAAGTTAAGAGGGCAGAAGAACTTGTCCATAAATTGATTATTTCTATCCTCATTAGTAACTCTAAGATGCAGCAAGTGAGTTGCATGAAAAATAAATCACGACAGATGTTTCTCAATGGTAATAACTGTCAGTTATAATGAGCTAAAGACACATATCTAATTTTGATTACAACAATATATAGAATGCTAAAGTCACAGCAAGTCCTAGGGAAAAGAAGGGTTTGTCCTTGATACTAAGTGATAGGTGATGGCCTCCTTTCCTTTACCATGCTTATTTTAGAGAACTTATCACCCTCACTTGGTGTTCTCAGTCCTTGGCTACTAGTGCTACACATTCCAATAGATACTCCTCCTGTTTGATTCTTATCATTATTCTTCTCCTCTATTATAGGCATCTCTCATTTCTGCTTGAAACAGAAAGTTTACATCTATTGTTAATGTTCAGTGAATAATTTACCCTATTAATAAGTAAATACTTGCTAATTTGATAACTATATTAAAAGCAGTATTCTACTATCCAGAGAAGGGCAGGCTGAAGAAATTAATAAGGAACATACTGAAAGTCTGGGGTGTGACAAATATATTCACTATCTTGAGTGTGGCAGTAGTTTCACTGGTGTAGACATGTGTCAAACTTATCCAATTAAGTATCCATTAATTAAGTATCCAATTAAGTATCCACATAAATATTCACAATATTGTGCATCAATTATATTCCAATAAAATGAAAACATAGATTTGTGTTAATTATATTCTTAACAATGTTCAACTCAATGAAAAATTTGAGTCAAAGAAAAAATTTTATTTCTTGGTCATGGAGTAAGTCAGCTTTCTATGATTCTCTGCCACTTTCATTATAAACATCTGTGTCTAATCTTCAGTTCTACCTTCTGGTTGCAGGAGGAAAATGTCTCTTCAACTGCCAAGGAAGTCACTTCATTAATAGAACTAGATCTATCATTTTCTCTCTTTAAACCTCTAGCAACAGTCACCTAATTCCACAATCCTACAGTAGTTCCCCCATCACTGTCAAATGCTAGAGACATTACACTAGCTGATGCTTCTGCTTTCTGCATCCCAATCCCCTTCCAGAAGGCAGAAGTCTTCCAAATTGTACTGCTGCAGCAAGCCATAGACAATTAACACTGCATTTAGCAACAGTGATGCAATCTTCACTGCCAACCAACTGGCAAGTAAGCCACTTCTAGAACCCCATCTTTAGTGTCAGATTCCTAAGACACTTTTGGTATAAATTGTCTTAGGCCCAGTTTCCTATATGTAGGTCTTTTAAAAACTGATTTATTAAAAGGGAATGATTTGGAGAAGAAAATGCACAGAGAAAAGCTAAGCAGGAATGTGATTTTTAGCTAGAAACTAGAGACCCTCATTTTAACCTGATAATATAGCTAAATGGGAGCACACCATGCTCCATGGTGTTACTCCTACATTGAGACGAGGTGTCAATAAGTCATTTATCACAGGCTTTCCTAACTGAAAAGAACACAATTTCCAATCTGGGGGCCTCTGGTACACCTAAAGACAATCCTTCAACTAAGAGGTCAGTTTTGAGCTATTAAGGAACCAACATTCAGAGTCTCTGAGCAATGGGTGCAAAGGCTCACTTGAGGGAGTCTGAGAGGTACACCAATGACATCCATGACTTTGGTTTGCAATGGTGATAACAATTTTGTTAGCACTGACAAACCAATATTTGGTTCCATATGTTTTTTAAATTAATTTTTATTTGTTGTAATTAGATGTACATGACAATAGAATGCATTTATACATTTTGATAAATCATACATAAATGAAGTATGATTTCACATTTTCTGATTGTACGTATTGTAGGATCACATTGGTCATGCAGTCATATGTATACATGAGGTAATAACATCTGTTTTACTCTACTATCCTTCCTACCCCCTTACCCCTTCCCCTCCCTTCACTCTCCTCTTACCTAATATAAAGTAACTCTATCAATTGGTCATTGATCTCTGTTCTTTCATTTAAAAAATAAGAACATAAATGACAAATGAAAATAGCACATATTTATAGTAAACAATATGATGTTTTGATATATGTATACATTATAACATTGTTAACCCAAGCTAATTAATATCTTCATCACTTTATATACCTATTATTTCAGAACACATAGAATTCACTCTATTAGCAATTTTCAAGCATTATTTTCTGTTTTCAATTTCTTTATTTGCTTCTCATTTATAGGGAGTAATGTCCTATACTTTTTCTGGCTTTTAAAGTTGGATCCTTAGACTTTTTTCAGACTTTTCTATTTTTAAATGTACAATAGGTATAATATATGCATATTCATGTATATTATTTCTCCTTAATATCATTCCTTTCCTATTCCATAAAATTTGATGCTTTTTCTTATGATTTATCTTAAAATATTTTCTACTATTCATTGTGTTTTCATTTTTGGACAATGGGGTATTTGAAAATCTATTTTTTCAGCATTTAAAAAATTTCTTTTATAACATTTTTAAAATTAGTGCATTATGTGTAAAGATGAAATTCACTGTGGTATATTCATTTATGTACATAGAAAAGTTTGGATCGATTTTTTTTCTGTTCTCTCCCTTCAATCCCCTTTTTCTACTCCACTAATCTCTCTTCTATCTTCATAGAATTCCACCATCACCCCTTTTCCTTTTTTTCCTCTTATTTTAGTCTAGTTTCTTCATATGAGAGAAATCATTCAACCCTTGACTTTCTAGGTCTGGCTTATATCACTTAGCCTGATGTTCTCTAGTTTCATCCATTTACCAGCAAAGGTCATCATTTAATTCTTCTTTATGGCTAAATAAGACTCCATTGTGTGTGTGTGTGTGTGTGTATATATATATATATATATATATATATATATATATATATAT